>JAWMAR010003850.1:0-66882 GCA_036785375.1 Leucoraja ocellata
CCTCTCCTCCCCTCTCTCCCTCCCCCCCCCTCCTCTCTCTCTCTCTCTCTCTCTTCCTCTCTCTTCTCTCTCTCTCTCTCTCTCTCTCTCTCTCTCCCTCTCCCTCTCTCTCCCTCCTCTCTCCCGCCCTCCCCCCTCTCTCTCTCTCTCTCTCTTCTCTCTCTCTCTCTCTCTCTCTCTCTCTCTCTCTCTCTCTCTCTCTCTCTCTCTCTATCTCTCTCCCTCTCCCTTTCATCTCCCTCTCACTCCCCGTCTTTCCCCCTCTCTCCCTCCTCTCTCCCCTCCCTCCCTCTCTCCATCTATCCCCTCTCTCTCTCCGGCCTCCCTTCTCTCCCACTCTCTCTACCCCTCCCCTCTCTCTACCCCTCTCCTTCTCTCTCACTCTCTCCCCGTCTCTCCCTCTCTCTCCCCCTCTCTCCCCTTCTCTCCCTCTCCCTCCCTCCCGCTGGAAGTATTTTCATACAACTTAGAAAGACAAAACTGTCACACAAAAATATCCCCCCGCGCTCCATTACCCAATAGACTAATAGGTGCAGGAGTAGAGGCCATTCGGCCCTTCGAGCCAGCACCGCCATTGAATGTGATCACGGCTGATCATCCACAATCAGTTCCTCGTTCCTGCCTTCGCCCCCGTATCCCCTGACTCTCTCTCTCTCTCTCGCTATCTGTAAGAGCTCTATCTAGCTCTCTCTTGAAAGAATTCTCTCCAGAGAACCGGCAGAGAATTCACAGACTCACAACTCTCTGGTGGAAAAGTTTCTCTTCATCTCAGTCCCAAATGGCCACAGACTCACATAACTCTCTGGGTGGGCTCCCTCAATAGCTAGAATGTCCTTCCTCTAATTAGGGGACCAAAACTGTACACAATACTCCAGGTGTGGTCTCACCAGGACCCTGTACAACTGCAGAAGGACCTCTTTGCTCCTAGACTCATCTCCTCTTTTTATGAAGGCCAACAGGCCATTGGCTGTCTTCACTGCCTGCTGTACCTGCATGCTTACTTTCATAGACTGATGAACAAGGGACCACCCAGATCCTGATGCTATGAAGGCCAACATACCACCCTGAGTTGACACCAGCGCATTTGGGTGGAGACCCTTCCTCAAGTTTCAGTCTAACTCGTTGGAGAACCAGGGATGGGGAGAGGGGGAACATTGTGTATTTGTTTGCGAGACTGTGGGCTAGTTGTAGATGGTTTATGCATGTAACCTATAATGTAGCTACCTCATCGCCATTAACACGCCCATCATATCAGTATAACTATGATATCCTCCCCTTGCTTCCTCCCATTTTGGTCCCGGTATGCCTGTAGGCTGGATGCAGCCAGTGCTGGGACGTGTGTACCATGTGCTTTAATAAACGCTTTAGTAAAGGTTACAGTGTGTCAGACTAAGCACCTTTACATGGTGTCAGCTAGTTAAACTCGCGCCTCCCGTTTACCGGTTTTCTTTTCATTGTTACCCTGCGTTCCCTGTTTGGTCTCCCCTTGAAATGGCTTCCTCGTGCCGAAAACCATCTCCCCTTGTCTTGATGCTGACATTGCGGAGCGATGGGCTATTGTTGTAATGGATTACACCCACTTCGTTAACATTGTTCACAGGAATGGCCCAGCTGCGGTCCGAGCTTCCCTCCTGCTTAACCTGACAGGTCCTGACGCCATGAAGAGAGCTCAGGCTTTCGTCTACGATCTAGCGGTCCTGGATGACAACGGCCAGCCCGTCGAGCCAGCTGAATTGCCGATGACCCGGTATGTCTTTTGCGCAAGTTTGCCGCGATTTGCGACCTGCCCTCCAACCGCATATTGGAGCGGGCTCGGTTTTTCTCACGGAAGCAACAGCCGGATGAACCTGTCGAGAGTTTCATCGCTGACCTGCGCTACCTTGCTCAGCGGTGCCGTTTTGAGACTATGCGCGACCAGCTCACCAGGGACATTCTCGTTACTGGCATGTTGGACCAGAAATTACGTGCTGATTTGCTGCAGCGGCCTCTCCTGACCCTGAGTCAGGCGATGCATGCGTGCCGCATCGCCGAAGATGTAACTCCTACACATGGGGTGAGGGGATCTGACAGCCGAGCTGTACATCTGACTGGCGTTGCAGGGCCACGCCATATGCAGGACAACTTTCGCCCTCCAACGCGGCCCGCTCGTACATCTCGGGACCCGCGGTCTCAAAAGTGTCCTAATTGTAACTATGTCCACCTCGTGCAGTCCCAGTGCCCAGCTCTTGGAAAATGCTGCAATTTCTGCAAAAAAATGAACCATTTTGCAGCTGCCTGCCGATCCCGTGGGAATGTGCCATCAGCGAATCCTAAACAACCTTCAGCAAGTTGATAGCGAGATGGATTCTCAGTCCTCTGTCGACATTGCCCCCGACTCTGAGCTCGGATATTCCATGGGAGAGGCGAGTGTTTACACACTCCTTCACAGCCGATCTCGCCTCCCCGATCCTTCTGTGCTCATTACCGTGAACAACAAGTCATTCTCTGCTAAGCTCGACACGGGTGCAAAGGTCAACGTTATGTCAACATCGCTTTTCCACCAGATAAGGAATAATGAGCTGTTGACTGCCGATCGCTCTGTTTTGCGTGCCTATGGGGGAGAGGAGCTAACACCTGTGGGGAGGGCGACCTTCCACTATGTGCTGCAGAAATCATCCCGTGACCTGTCGTTCTTTATTCTGGATTGCGACTGTGTCACTTTACTGAGCAGCCAGACCTGCCAGGATCTCGGTCTGGTATATTTCGACCGGACGGTCCACGAGGTACAAGCTGTGATGGATCCGCTATCTGAGTATCCGGACCTTTTCGACGACAAGCTGGGGAAGCTGCCGCTGGTGTATAAAATTGCAACTGACCCCTCCGTGGTGCCTGTGATCCGCCCGCCTCACAGAGTGTCGTTCGCCATGAAGGGCAAGGTGGAGGCTATGCTGAAGGATATGGTTGACATGGGAGTTCTGGAGTCTGTCAGCGAGCCCACCGAGTGGGTCTCCACCATGGTCGCCACGATGAAAAAAGATGTCCTGATGTCCTGTATGTTGGCCACATTTTTACGGCCAACGGGTTGAAGCTAGACCCGCAAAAGACAAACGCCATCTCCGAGCTGCCTGCCCCGACAGATGTTACCAGTCTACAGCGCTTCCTGGGCATGATCAACTACCTGGGCAAGTTTATCCCTGACCTCAGCGAGTTGAGCGCACCTCTGAGACAACTTACTAAAAAGGACATTGCCTGGTCCTGGTTCCCACACCACCAGCAAGCTTTCGACCTGCTGAAGAAGAAGCTGGTCAGCACACCCACTCTGAGGTTCTTTGATTTACATCGTCCAGTTGCGGTTACGTGCGACGCTTCTCGTTTTGGTCTTGGTGCTGCTTGTCTGCAGCAGCATGATGGTGGTTCACTGCAGCCGGTCTCCTATGCCTCTAGGACCATGTCGGACACGGAGCAGCGCTACGCGCAGATAGAGAAGGCGCTGCTGGCAGTTGTGTTCGCTTGTTCAAAGTTTAAAGACTTCCTTTTTGGCAACAGGTTCACTGTGGAGACGGACCACCAACCCCTGGTGACGATCCTAAACAAGCCTATACACATCGCTCCAGCCTGGCTACAGCGGATGATGCTGCAGCTACAGCGGTTTGACTTTAAAATCGTCTACAAAAGGGGTACCGAGATGCATGTGGCTGACGCGCTGTCACGGGCCCCCGGACCTCATGTGACCAGCACCCCTTTGAGCAGGATGACCTACAGGTGCTGAACGTGAACTTCGTCCCTTCCAAGCAGCTCCAGTGCCTGGTTGAGCACACCGCCAACAACCCCGATCTGCAGCAGCTTGCCGCTGTCATCAGGCGTGGATGGCCTGTCAAACGCAACTCTTTACCTGCTGGCGTTCACCCTTTCTTCCTGGTTCGTGATGAACTGGTGCTCATCGATGGCATTATCATCAAGGGCCACAAGGTGGTCGGCCCTGCCTCGCTGTACGGCTTGTACTTCAATGCTGCCCACATGGGACATCCTGGGGCTGACACCACCGTCTCGCATGCCCAGGAACAGTACTATTGGCCTGGCATGGCGAAGTACATCAAGACCAGGGTGGCCTCCTGCCCGGACTGCAACTCTCTTGCCCCGCATCAGCAGCGTTAGCCGCTGCTACAACAGCCTGCCCCTGACATGCCATGGTCCTCGCTGGCTGCCGATATTTTTGAATGGCGTGGGAAGCAATACCTCGTGTTAGTAGATTCTTACTCAAGCTGGTTCGAGGTGGACCTTCTCCCTGCCATCAACTGGGAGATGGTCATCAACAAGCTCCGACGACACTTCGCCACGTTTGGTTCTCCTATTCGGTTGCAGAGTGACAACGGCCGGCAATTTACTAATGCTGAGTTTAAAGCTTTCGCTGCGAAGTGGAACTTCAATCACTACACGAGCAGCCCGGAGTACCCGCAGAGCAATGGACTGGCTGAACGTGCTGTGCGCAGTGCAAAGCACCTGCTTGAACAATCCTATTTTTCGAATGGTGATTTCTACCAGGGTCTGTTGAACCTTCGGAATATCTCCAGGGACAGTACCATGCGATCCCCTGCCCAACGGCTCATGTCCCGCGTTATTCGCCCTCCGATGCCGATTGCCCAGCAGTCCTTGGTGCCCAGGGTCCTACAGCCTGTTGCTGTCCAGCAGCGGATTGCTCAGAAGCACGAAATCCAGCGCCGCTCACACGACAAGTCCAGACGTCCTCTCTCCCCACTACTGCCTGGCCAGGACGTCCGCTTATAGACATCTACCGGTTTCTCCCGGCTCGGTACCGTGGTTGGGGTCGAAGGTTCGCCACGTTCATACTTGGTGGACTGTGAGGGGACTATCTACCGGCGTAGCCACCAGCACCTGTTGGCGGTCAACGAGCCTAAACCACCTCCTGCTGTTCCTTATTCCCCTCCATCGCGTGTTGAGCCCCCCTCCAATAAATTACCCTCTGCCCGCTGCATGCCACGCTCGGTTCGCGTATCTCGGTTTCCTCCCTCTGCTCTTCCTGGTTTCGCCTCTCCGGCCCGCTCGCCCCCTGCCAGTCCCTCTCTCTCTCCGACTCCTGATCATTCTACCCCTTCTGTTTCACCGGGTTCACCTGTGCTTCCCAGTCCTCCTTTCAAGCTGGGGTCCCCGCATGCCTTTTCCCTCCCTCCTGTTCCTGTTCCCGTTCCTCCTCCTCTTCTTTCGGGTGGGGAGGGTGAGGGTGCTGTGCGCACTCGCTCGGGTCGGATTGTCAAAGCTCTGGCTCGAGACGGAGACTTTGTTTAGCTTCTCAGGTCCTGTATAATTAACCTGCTATTATTGTAACTTTGTTTAAATTGTAAGGGGAAGGATGTAGATGCTCTATGAATGCAACCTATAATGCAGTTACCTCATCACCATTAACACGCCCCATCATATCAGTATAACTATGATATCCTCCCCTTGCTTCCCCCCATTTTGGTCCCGGTATGCCTGTAGGCTGGATGCAGCCAGTGCTGGGACGTGTGTACCATGTGCTTTAATAAACGCTTTAGTAAAGGTTACAGTGTGTCAGACTAAGCACCTTTACAAGGTCCTTCTGCAGTTGTACAGGGTCCTGGTGAGACCACACCTGGAGTATTGTGCGCAGTTTTGGTCCCCTAATTTGAGGAAGGACATACTTGCTATTGAGCGAGCCCAGCGTAGGTTCACCAGGTTAATTCCCGGGATGGCGGGACTGTCATATACTGAGATAATTGAGCGGCTCGGCTTGTACACTCTGTGGAGTTTAGAAGGATGAGAGGATATCTCATTGAAACCTATATGAGATTATTAAGGGTTTGGCCACGCTAGAGGCAGAAAACATGTCCCCAATGTTGGGGGAGTCCAGAACCAGTGGCCACACACACACACACACACACACACACACACACACACACACACACACACACACACACACACACACACACACACACACACACACACACACACACACGCACACACACGCACACACAGAGTTTAAGAATAAGGGGTCGGCCATTTAGAACGGAGACGAGGAAACACATTTCCACCCAGAGAGTTACGAGTCTGTGGAATTCTCTGCCTCAGGGGGCAGGGCGGTGGAGGCCGCTTCTCTGGAGAGAATTGTTTCAAGAGAGAGCTAGATCGGGCTCTTAAAGATAGCGAGAGAGAGTCAGGGGATATGGGGAGAAGGCCGGAACGGGAACTGATTGTGGATGATCAGCCATGAACACAGTGAATGGCGGTGCTGGCTGGAAGGGCCGAACAGCCTCTAGCCCTGCGCATATTGTATGTTGCCTATTGATATGAGGCAATCATAGAAACATAGACAATAGGTGCAGGAGTAGAGGCCATTCGGCCCTTCGAGCCTGCACCGTTCGCCATTCAATATGATCATGGCTGATCATCCAACTCAGTATCCTGTACCTGCCTTCTCTCCATACCCCCTGATCCCTTCAGCCACAAGGGCCACATCTAACTTCCTCTTAAATATAGCCAATGCATCTGTGGCCTCAACTACCTTCTGTGGCAGAGAATTCCACAGATTCACCACTCTCTGTGTGTGAAAAAAAAATGTTTTTCTCATCTCGGTCCTAAAAGATTTCTCCTTATCCTTAAACTGTGTGGCCCCTTGTTCTGGACTTCCCCAACATCGGAAACAATCTTCCTGCATCTAGCCTGTCCAAGCCCTTAAGCATTATGTAAGTTTCTGTAAGACCCCCCCCCTCAATCTTCTAAATTCTAGCGAGTACAAGCCGAGTCTATCCAGTCTTTCTTTATATGAAAGTTCTGCCATCCCAGGAATCAGTCTGGTGAACCTACTCTGTACTCCCCCTTTCCTCAGATTAGGAGACCAAAACTGTGCGCAATACTCCAGGTGTGGTCTTACCAAAACCCTATACAACTGCAGTAGGAGCTCCCTGCTCCTATAGTCAACTCCTCTTGTTATGAAGGCCAACTGGCCAAAACTGTACACAATACTCCAGGTGTGATCTCACCAGGACCCTGTACAACTGCAGAAGGACCTCTTTGCTCCTATCGACTGAATACCCTGGGGACTATAACACACACGCCCTATGCTGACTGGTAAAATCTATCTTTAATTTTTACACAATTACGTATCTGGTTGCTCTATTCGTACGACTCTTGGTAAATCAAATTCCGTGCAAGTTGCACACTTGGCTCGTAAATTAACTGCAATTTCAGTTGCACACTAGCCCTGTGTTTGGTTTAGAGATACAGCGCAGAAACAGGAGGCAAAAGTCGGCCATCTTGAACCGGGCCCCAAACTCTCGCCCTCCTCTCCCTGCTTCAACTATTCCCTTTTGACTTCAGAGATACAGCGCGGAAACAGGCCCTTCCCCACCGAGTCCGTGCTAGCCCGACCAGCGATCCCCGTTCTTACACTAGAAACATAGACAATAGGTGCAGGAGTCGAGGCCATTCGGCCCTTCGAGCCTGCACCGCCATTCAATATGATCATGGCTGATCATCCAACTCAGTATCCTGTACCTGCCTTCTCTCCATACCCCCTGATCCCTTTAGCCACAAGGGCCACATCTAACTCCCTCTTAAATATAGCCAATGAACTGTGTGGCCTCAACTACCTTCTGTGGCAGATAATAGTAAGATTAAACGAGAACTTACCAGTTTGAAGTTTGATCTGTATTTTATGAGGAGGAACGTTGAGGGAATACGTGAAAGAAGCCCGCTACAGCGCATGCGTGTCATCCTTCAAAGCAGCGGTGTGAGGTCACAGATACCCTATATTGACCTAAGATAGCAAGATTATCAAAGAGATACCAGTTTAAGATATGACCCTATGAGGGTGGGAGCGGAGGGCATGTATTCCCTCAACGTTCCTCCTCATAAAATACAGATCAAACTTCAAACTGGTAAGTTCTCGTTTAATCTTACTATTTTACTTCGGAGTCACGTGAGTGACTCCATGAAAGATTTCAAAGCTCTGTGACCTCATGCCGTGGAAACGAGTCCATGCTTCACAACTGCCTTGGTAGTTAGAGAGAAATTGTTAATTATATTCAAAGCATTCATACCAATTATTTAATGGAAATGATAAATAATATCGAATTAATTCAAATCATAACCCTGTATTCTTCAGGGATAAATTATCATACAGAACTTAAAATTGTTCCCCGAAAAAACGTTCCCATACTGCTAACTGGTTTGTTAACATTTCTGAAACGTATTCTCCAACAACCATCCTGCAATCCTGAGGATTTGGTCCATGGATACATCAAGGCGTTTTGCTGCAGATGTAGCTGCAGCCCTGGTGGGGTGAGAATTAAATATGTTATTGTCCACTCCCGCCTATCATATCCCATATTTCAGCCACCGCGAAATGGTCTGAGTTACACTCTATGGTACAGTTTCTTATAGCTGATTAAACACCAATTCCTTGCCTCTGATAGCCTTTTTCCCTTACTGTATAACAAAACCGTACTTTACTATACAGAGGCATTTGTCCTCCGGGTAGGCCATCAATTCTATGACCTGCCCCGCTAATCCTGGCCTATTTTGTTTAATAATACGGTCCTGGATCATACCCCCAATCTTCGTGCCGCAATAGTGAAGCCATCCAGTCTTACTTTTAGCAATAACTGGAGCGTATGCACTGTGACTAGCGCTATCAGCATTACCATTTCTAGTTAGTTATCCAGATTTAATGCTGTAGCCGGCGACCAATTCCTTAGCAAGATCAAAGCCACACTTACATTCCAAATATAGTTGTATCTTATTTTTTGGTGGCTTGGTGTTAACATATCCTCTAAAAAATTTTAACTGCCAGAGGATGTGATCCCACAGACTGTCTTACTGTTTCTTGCCATTAATGACTTGACAATGCACTTTCGGCACTATTCACAGTGCTGAAACACAGTCCTCCATATTGCAGGCTGGTAAGCAACTGTAGCACCCCCGGAACATCCTTATTTCTGTGGTCCAGAAAGTTATCATGGCAGTAATTAGTCCATTTTAATATGACCTAAATACTGTTATTGAGTAGACCTTCTTCGTGTTGCTGTGATCATGTCCACAGTTCTTTTGATAGCCCCATGTCCCGTAGCGGTGTTTTAGAGTCTACAACCTACTAAATCAATATTTTCTATGACATGGATAGCTATCCTCAGTTACTGGATGCACCAGCAACTTAGGACTACGTCTACCGTTATACATAGTTCCAGCACCATGTCCTGTACCCCGGAAAACCATAGTTGGGTAAGCCAATCAGGTACTAAGACATCCCCGATGCCGATTCCTATTGAATGTCCCTATTGAAAACACCGGATGCAATTCTAATATCCGCCCTTACCTACTTTACTGATTTTAGCAAATACCATCTATCCAACATCCATTTAGTACTTCCAATAATTTTTCGTGGCCTGGTGTCTGCCACTGATTTAGTATCCCTGGTAGATACGTAGCCCATAACCAAATATTCCTTTGGACACACCATTCCCAAGTTTAATTTGCCAATTCATCACAAGCTGGTGATATCTTTCCACCCATATGACTTAAATATGCCATCACCGAGGTATTATCTATCTACCATCTACCATGCTGCAGTTTCATTCCTGAGCAATAAGATTTTAGCCCATGAAATGCACTTAACATTTCTAACCCTTAGTGTTATGTAGGTTAGCTTCTTATATATTCCATCTCCCCCATAGCTCGAGATGGTATCAGTTGTACCATAACCAATTGCACTGGCATATGTTTGTAATAGCACAGCCGAGTTGACCTCTGTGGCTTTCCATATTAGTAAGTCATTAACATATTAAATGTGTTAATGGTGTCAATTTTGTGGATGGACAATGCATCCCAGCTGCACAAACAATTGATTAGTGGCAACCACTGCCTAACATGCCGATTCCTAAGTTATTCCCACAATAAGGATATCATCCAACTATACCATAATTCTATGATTTTGGTGTTGCAGCAGTCCCAACACTGGTTTAAAATTTTTCCCCCCAGTTTGATATTGAATAGCAAGGATCTTAAATTAATACTTCCCATAGACTAGCCTGCTGCACACTAAATCTTAGCACTGCTAAACATATCCATTTTAAAATGAATATATTGCACAACATTGTGAAGTATTGATAATCCATAATAATACGGCATCCCCCATCTTTCTTATTTCTAATAAAGATGTTTGAGACAAATCCTGTTGTTCAGGTTTAGTTTATTTCATACCAGCATGTATATCTATCCGGTTATGTACTGGAGGGTTTTGTTCGTGTAGAACTCTATCAGATATCCCTTAAAACTGCTAAGGATATATCTGTCCATGGATATATTACACCAAGCATCAACATGAAGTTGCAATATCCCCCCAACTTCCGTGCTCCCTATTAATACTGGAGCCCCAAATTCACCTACCTCCATGGTTATTGGTGGTAACCAAGTTATTTTCCTTGGTTTCATATGCGGTTGTGGAGAGCCTAAAGGTTAATGTTAGCTTGCATCTCCACAGTGGTCGTCCCGGCCAAACCCTAAACAGGACGCTGCTGCTGGGTACCTCTGCCCAATTCTTTGTAGTATAATTACAAAAACACACTACCTCTCTTAGGATGCACATAAGGTTAATGTCTTCCCCAGAAATCCTTTGGATGCTTTAATCAGCCCCAAAGTCAAGCCACCACGCCAATTCTTTACCTGTTTAGACAGGTCTCTCCCCCCCCCCAAATAACGGGGTCTATAGCCCTTTGCTCACATAGTATAGCGAACTAGGGTCTAGAGCTGGCTGAATGGCCCTTCAACTACACATTTCAAAAATAGTGCTAATGGCATCCTTAAGGTCACTAATTTTGTACCCGCCATGAGACCTTTCAGAGTATTACAGCCTTCCCAACACGTCTGCAAATGCACCTGTAGTAATGGCTACATTGAGAGCACCACAATATTCCCGGGGTATAGCACCCTTGCCAACACTTCAGCAAAATATTAGCTTGAAGTTAATGGGTGGACTCACAGTCCTTCAATACTCACAGCCATCCTTCTCGAAATCATTCTCCGTGAGTTCTGCTGGCAGTACTGCTCATCATGTTCGGCAGGTCGTTTTCCCCCCCTTCAATAGGGGACAGTGGCTCCATCACCTGCTCAGGCTTTACCCCGTCAGACCTTCGATACCCTCCTCAGAGGCGTCTGACATTTCATGCAGCCCATATGGGAAACTGCTGTGGGACTTATATTATTTGCCCACTGTGGCTATCCTCCAATCCCGGAGCCTGCCACTATGGAGAAATTTACTCCAGCAAACCGCTCCAGCCGACTTACATGCTCTCGGGCACTAGTCGTCGCGGGTGCTTAATATATGGGACCGCTCCTGCCGACCTTGGTGCTCTCGGGCACTAGTCGCACGCGGTATATCCCACAGCCCGTCCCCATGCCTACGGGCACTGGACCATTCCCCCTGGTCCTGGTACTCACGGGCACCTCTACCCATTTAGGGTGAAGTTTGGCACTCGCTCCCTTCTGGGAGATGCTGGTGCCGACATTTATTGCTGCCTGCTGCTTGTCACTAAACAACAGCAAACTCTGCGTTGGCAGCCCTTCAGCTCTATACTGACATCCGTAGCTGGCTGCCTGCTGTTCAGCCTCACACCAGTAACGACCTGTGGCTGTGCCCTGACGTCCTTAGCTGGCTGCCTGCTGTTCAGCAACACACCAGTCTCTTCAGAATACAGCAAGCACTCTGGAAAAAAGCACCAAAAAGGTAAGGGAAATCTGTTCTTACCTGTACTGGTTTTCAGCCTGCCGTTTTCGGAGGAACGTCCTTCCTCCCGCAGCCCCACGGACCCCGTAGCGCAGGTCCATGGGCTGCTGTCCCCGATGTCAGCTCTCTCTCTCCCGGGTGGTGCAGCTGCTTCAATCAGCTGCGGAGCCCCTAGCGACTGCATCTAAAAATAGACCCGACTTGGTCTAGAAACTCCCCGGGCCGTGTAGCTTTGTTTCCCGCCCGGCAGCAGTCAATCTTGCCGGTGCGGGGAGCGACGTCGGGCACAGCTGTTCTGTGCTAAAAATAGCCGTTTGGGAATCCCCTCCAGAGGATTCGCGCTAACTGCTGCTCCTGGTTCTGGCTGCACTATTTCTGCAGTCTCTTCTCCAGCTCCTGCACCTTCTTGTATTTCCTACCTGCAAGGTAAGTGGAACATTTTTTGCAGTGTCTTACCTGCTTCTTTGCATTTCTCTCTAGGGAGACGTCCTCTCCCACGTCTGACTCGTTGAATGCGTGTATGCGATATGACACGCATGCGCTGTAGCGGGCTTCTTTCATGGAGTCCCTCACTTGACTCCGAAGTAAAATTCCACAGATGCACCACTCTCTGTGTGTGAAAATAAATGTTTTTACTTCAGAGATACAGCGCGGAAACAGGCCCTTCGGCCTAGCGAGTCCGTGCCGACCAGCGATCCCCGCACACTAACACTATCACACACACACACACACACACACACACACACACACACACACACACACACACACGCTCCAGTTATCGAGACATAGAGTCTCACAGCGTCTTCGGCCCAGCCTGCCTGCCTGCCCACAACGGCCAACATATCTCTTCCCCATATTCTTACAAATGTCGTGTCTGTCCATGCACCTAAATGTTCCTTATGTTTGCCGTAGTAGTTTTTAGTTCGTACCTTTATATAGTTACAAGGGGAGATAGCTGAATGGATTGAAATTTGGCTTCAGGTAAGTAAGCAGAGGGTGATGCTGGAAGGAAGGTTGCTTCTCAGACTGGAGGCCTGTGACTAGTAGTGTGTCTGAGTGTTCAGTGCTGGGCCCGTTACTGTGTGTCATCTACATAAATGATTTGGATGAGAACATACAGAGCACGTTTAGCAAGTTTGCAGATAAAACAAAAGTGGGTGGTTTTGCAGAGAGTGAAGATGGTTGTGATTAATTGAAGTAGGATCTTGATCGATTGGCCAAGTGTGCTGGGGATTGTTGATATAATTTAATGCAGAGTAATGTGAGCTACACCATTTTGGGAAGTCTAACATGGGGAGGATCTACACAGTGAATGGTCGGGAACTATGTATCCGTTGTGTAAGACCTAAGTGAGGCCGCACTTGTAGTATTTTGTTCCGTTGTGGGTACTGTGTTATTGGAAAGATTTTGCCAAGCTGGAAACTTTACAGAGACATTTTACAAGGATGCAGCAGCCAGGGTCTGGCCTATGGGCAGTGGTTGAGTTGGCAGGGAACGTATTCCGTGAAGCGCAGGAGGAAGAAGGGTGATCTTATAGAGGTGTCTATGATCAGGGGAGGGATATATTGGGTAGAAGCACAGTTTCACTTCCCTGAATAGAGGAATCGAGGTGCAGAGGACATAGGTTTGAGGTGAAGGGGGAAGATGTAATAGGGATTTGAGGGATACCGTTTTCACACAAATGGTACTGGATGTGTGGAACCAGATGCCAGAGGAGGTCCTTGAGGCAGGGGGGGGGGGGGACATTCCCAACATTTATGGCACAGTTATGTGGATAGGACAGGTTTGGGGGGGTTACGAACCAAATACGGGCAGGTGGGACAAGTGTAGATGGAGCATGTTTGCCGGTGTGGGCAAGTTGGACCGAAGGACCTATTTCCACACCGTATCACTCTATGACTTTATAATTAGCGGGCTGAGCTATCTCCTCTTGTAGCACGTTGCACCAATCCACCCACCACCCTTTGTGTGAAAAATGATCCGTCAGGTTCCTATTCAATCTACGTCCTTCCTCTTAAACCTGACCCCAGGATCTTGATTCCCCTAACCTGTGCGTCGACCCTATCTATATATCTCATTATTGTAGTCACCTGAGGGGTGGGACATTTCAACCTTCACGTGGTCCGCCCTTTATCGACGAATACTTTCAACCCGTCGTGCACAATCAAATAATATCAAATAGAACAAGTTGTCTTACAACATTAAGCTGTGTACGTCATACGCAAGAAGAAGAAGTCACCTTGAAAAGATTCTCCCGCATCCTCCTGTGCTCCAAGGAATAAAGCACTAGCCTGCTGAATCTGTCCCTCTAGATCAGGCCCTCAAGTCTTGGCAACATCCTCGTAAATCTTATCTACGGCCTTTACAAATTGATACCATTTTACCGATACCAATGTGTCCAAAACTGAACGCAATACTGTAAATGCGATCTCACCAACGTCCATGTGCAACATGACCTCCATACCTCCATACTCAATGCTCTGACTGATGAAGGCCAATGTGACAAATGCCTTTTAAACCATCCTATCTCGGTGTGATGCCACTTTAAACGCAATGTGCACCTGTCGTCCTATCTATATATCTCATTATTGAATACTGCTCTGTATTGTATTCAGCTTTTTGCCTCTGTCCCAGCCCATCAGTACTCTGACAACTCTGGACTCACTCATGGTTTCACTTCCCATCTGTGTCTGTTTCTGAACTCTTGCACTACAGCTGAAGGTCCAATTAAAGGAAAATCAAGACTTCACCGCTCATCGAATTGCAGCGAGCGCTCTCCTCGGTTGTACTTCAAATATCTGAGAGGGGCTTTTGGGTAGTTCTGGTCACCATGTCATAGAAATCATGTCCTATTGCCAGAGACAGAGCGCGGAACAGGTTCACCAGGATATTTTCAGGAATGGACAGCGCTATTTCAATGGTTCAATGGTCTTTTATTGTCACTGGTACTGAGGTACAGTGCCATTTGATGTTGCCATACAATCATACACAAAAGCAACAAGATATAGAACTAGATAAAGATTACACATCAACATAATATTTTTGGAAGACAGATTGGATCGGGTGGGATTGGTCTCTTTGGAGCAAGAATGCTGAGGTGCAGCCTTACTATGTCTTGTGAAATTATGTCAACTACGGCAGGATTGAGTGGATGAACACGGATATTTCTCAGGCTGGGAGAATCTAAACCCAGAGACCAGGTTTACTAGAAACGGGAAGGTTAAAGGGTATTCTGATGGACAGGTATTTCACTCTAAAGGTGGATCAATCTTTACATGAGGAGGTGGGGAAGATACCATCGCCGCAAATAAACAGCATTTTGACAGGAACTCTCTGCCACAGAGGGTAGTTGAGGCCAGTTCATTGGCTATATTTAAGAGGGAGTTAGATGTGGCCCTTGTGGCTAAGGGGATGAGGGGGTATGGAGAGAAGGCAGGTACGGGATACTGAGTTGGATGATCAGCCATGATCATATTGAATGGCGGTGCAGGCTCGAAGGGCCGAATGGCCTACTCCTGCACCTAATTTCTATGTTTCTATGTTTCTATGTTGTTTGTCTCGGATAGGAATGGATGAAAATGGGTCAAATACAAGTGAAAGAGATCATCCTAGATAGGCATTTAGGTCCGCATGGACGAGTCGGGCCGAAGGGCTTGCTACCATGCTGTTTCCATGTCCATTTGACACACCACTGGCATGCCCGGTTCTGTAAACGCTAGTGTTCACTGTCTGTCATCCACCTCCACAGTTGTAGCCACATAGCAGAAACATCACTGACTGCACAGCTGTGGCGATACTGTATTGGGTGGTGCTGTCACTAACAACGTAGGCGCATCGTTCATCTCGCTCGTAAGTGTCTAACAGGTGCTGTACTGTCCTCAAACTAAACTCTAGCCTGTAACCCCATGGAATTAAAACATCAATAGCTGTCGAATTTTCTCAAAGCTGCAGATTAAACAACAACATGATATAACTGTCTGTCATATACGTCAGTCATTTTAATATGTCACCGATTATTGAAATGTTTCTTTGATTTTCCATGTGTACCAGTCTGAAGATGGGGTTCGGCCCGAGACGTTGCCTATTTCCTTTGCTCCATAGATGCTGCTGCACCCGCTGCGTTTCTACAGCTCTCTTGTCTACCAGATATATACGGAGAAATGCTCGCTTGAATTATTTGATACATCGGCAGATAAATACAACCTGAGTGTGCAAGAGCTCTCTCTAAGTTCATTTTGAAGTATGAGAGATTATGTGTTCGGCACGGACTAGAAGGGTCGAGATGGCCTGTTTTCGTGCTGTAATTGATATATGGTTATATGGTTATATGAGAGATGATTATAAAGAAACATTCAATTATTAAGGGAGTGGACAGGCGAGAAGTGTTTACGATGTTGGGGGAGTCCAGAAATAGGGGTCACAGTTTAACAATAAGGGGTCGACCATTTAGGACTGGGATGAGGAACATATTTTTCACCCAGAATTTGTGAACCTGTTTTCAGGTTACCTATCCATGTGTGACCACTGGACAAACTGCTGAAATAATAATGTTAAAACGTGTGATTTACCAGGTTTGTCTTTAAATGAAACTGTTCAAAGGTCGCAGCACAGAGATCCATGGCGAAGTGTGGGATATCTCACTGCACTAGTTGTGCACACACATACACCCATTAGTTATAGAGCCATAGAATGAAAGAGTATCACAGCATCTTCGGCCCAACCTGCGCTCACCGGCCAACCTATCCTATCCCCATATTCATATGAATGGTCTGTCCATGCACATGTCTAAATGTGCGTTAAAGTTTGCCGTAGTAATTTTTATTTCGTTTCTTTACATAGTTAAAAGTCAAGTCAAGTCAAGTAAAGTCACTTTTATTTATTTAGCACAGATAAAAAAAACAACTATCGTTGGTCAAAGTGCTTTACATTGGTGGAGGTACTAAAGTTATACAACATTGGTTGACGGACTTCCGGTGGCGGCATGCTTTGCTAGCAGTCGCAAATCTTTTAGCTCCGCTGAACAAATCGCGATTTTTCGCGTTAAAATCGGGTCTGGAGGTCGGGACCGATTTTAAAGACTTACCGGAGTTTCATGTCGCGGTGCTGATGACGTCATCAGTAAGCGCCGTGGATTTAACGGTGGGAAAGTCATTTTAAATGAAAAACACATCTCCAGGTCAGAGCCCACAGAGGAAAGTGACAAAACACCTGCTGAAGACTCAAGAACATGAAGAAACTGCAAAACTAACATCTGGAGTGGATTCTGGAATGGCTACACGTTCTAAGACTGAGTTGATCACAAAAGAGAAAACTTTAATGGAGGAATTAAAGAACTCGGTAAGAGATTTGAAAAATGATGTGAAAGCTGGAAACTTAAATTTGATGGAAAACATAGAATCCATTAATGCTGGTAATGAAAAAATACGTGCGGGCATTGGTGCTCTGCAAAAAAAAGTTGATGATGTGGAAGAAGAGCTAAGGGGGAAAATTAATAAGGTGGCAGAAGTGTCCACAAAGATGTTTGAGGCTGTGCATGAAACTATTTCCGCAAATGCAATTGCAGTGAAAGATTTGGAAGCTGTTGTGGAAGGGATGGCTGGAGATATGGAGGCAATGAAGTTAGAACTAGACAGCCTCAAGAGCCAATTTACAAAAATATCTGATAAATGTGTTGACCTAGAAGCTCGCTCAAGACGTCAAAATATACGAATACGTGGAGTGAAAGAGGGAGCTGAGGGGGACAACACTCGTGAGTTCACTGCCAATTTAATCAAACATGTACTCAATTTACCTGAGGCACCTGTAATTGAAGAAGCACATCGACTACCTAGATTTAAACCAAGATTTCAAGGAGAACAAGCCTACCCACGACAGATCATAGTCAAACTTCGGGATATCCCATCAGTGGAAGCGCTGATGAAAAAAATTAAACACGGAGAGAAGATGATGTATGGAAATGATTCTATTAAACCTTTACGGGACTACCCTTATGAGATTGTGCAAAAGAGAAGAAAGTTCTCACAGACCAGAGAAGCTCTCTACGGTGTCAAGGGCATCATATGTGGAGTGTTTTATCCGGCCAGGATGCGTATCACTTTCAAGGGAATCTCAACAACATTCACTAACCCGGTAGAATCCCTTAAATACGCTCAGGAAACCGTGGCTAAGGCAGCAACAAAAGAAGATTGATCACCAGACGTCATGAACAAATTAATGTGCTTATTCCCCCAACAAGAATATTAGTAGAAAAGTGAAAAAAGTGAATAACACCAAGCTTTAAAAATTATTATTCGCAATAGATTGTCCACGAGACATGTCTAGACATTATAATCTTCTCTTGAAAATTGTTGAACTTATCTCAAGGTCACTCGATGCTCAAACCAGGAATAACACAAGAACGACGATTTGCTGAGCTGAGAGAGAGTGAAAAACATCACATGGCTTACATAGTCTTACAGAGTTTTACAAAGTATAGATAATTATTAGTAATTAATAATTAACAATACTAATACAGAAACTGATATTGATAAAAATGTGTTATAACGCAGACAACATGGTAATTACACAGGTTCCGCAGCTCGAGTGGGGAGGGGAAGAGACTCGGGCACCTGGCTTAATTCCAGGAGCCTGACTCTGGTTAACACTTTCAGCGAACAGCTCACTTTTAACAATACTAAAACCAATTACAAATAGTTAAGAGATAAAGAGTGAGGAATATATGTAACTGAATACATGATTAGATTTGATAAGTCGGAATGAAACATATATATATATAAACTGCAATGGGGTGAAATAGAACTGATTTGGAAACGGTACCTACCCTCTAGGTTTTAGGTAATAAAGGCAGCGGGGCTAACCTCATAACATCTACGCCGGAAGCAATATCGATGTCGTATCCCACAGACGAGTGGGCCACTCACTACGGTGTCGGAAATCCAGACACCGTACATTTATTCTATATACTTTTTTTTTATCACAATATGTCACATTCATGTGTTTTTTTTCAAGGACAATCGCAGAGGGGAACTACCAAGAAAGTCTATAATATAAATGCTCCCAAAATAACCAGAGTCCTGAGGTATGGATGCACCATAATAAGTAGGTCATTAAAATTGGTAAAAATGTATGACGACAATCAAAGGAAAATGGGAGGAGTCACACTATGTAGTTGGAATATAAGGGGTATTAATGAACCTATTAAAAGGGGCAAGATACTAGCTCAGTTGAAATCATACAACACGGACATTTCGTTCATACAGGAAACGCATCTTAAACATCAAGATCAGACGAGACTGAGGGCTAACTGGATAGGCCAAACATTTCACTCTTCATTCACTTACAAATCCAGAGCTACTGCAATTATTATTCGTAAAGGAATTCCATTTAAATCAAAGAATACTATTTCAGATAAGGAAGGGAGATATCTTATAGTAGCAGGAGAGATCAATAATACGCCAATTACGCTGGTAAATATATATGCGCCCAATTTTGATAACCCTCAATTTTTTAAATAAAATTCTGAATATAATCGCAGAATTTAATTATCAAAATGTTATAATTGGAGGAGACTTCAACTGTGTTTTAGACCCTTATTTAGATAAATCGATGCAAAAACAAAAAGGTAATATGAAATCTAAAACCAGTGAACTCTTACATACATATATGGAAAACACAAATATAGCAGATGTATGGAGGATTGTAAATCCGACGGGAAGGGACTACTCGTTTTATTCAACGGTGCATAAAACATATTCACGGATAGACTATTTTCTTGTGGATACAAAATTAATTCCACATACTATGAATCCTAAATACCACATTAATGCGATTTCACATCACTCTCCGCTAACCTTTGTTTTAAAATTAGAAGGAATGTCTATGAATAAATCGTTCTGGAGGTTTAATTCGCAACTTTTAAAAGACCCACAAGGGAGTATATATCTAAAAAAACAGATGGACTTATTTTTTCAGATAAATGATACACCAGATATATCCCCCACGCTATTATGGGAATCATTTAAAGCATTTATTAGATGAGTCATTATTTCATTTCAAGCTTATCAAAATAAAAAGAATAAGAAAGAACAAAGTCATTTAGAAGAACAAATAAAACAATTAGATACAGATAATGCTAAAGATCCAACTATGGATAAACATAATAAAATCCTATTATTGAAATTCAATATTCAATAATTTGAGACGTTTGCTTAACATAATGCACTCACATAAATCTCACGACCAAGAGTTATCTATCATCTCACTGGACGCAGAAAAAGCGTTTGATCAAGTAGAATGGGATTATATGATTAAAGTATTGCAAAAATTCCAATTGGGAGAAAACTTCATCGCATGGATAAAACTATTATATAACAAACCTACGGCTAGAATATTAACTAATAATATATTATCCTCGAAATTTGAACTATCAAGGGGCAATAGACAAGGATGTTCATTATCACCGCTGTTATTTGCTTTGGTAATTGAACCCCTTGCTGAAAAAATAACAACACACCCGGATATTTATGGTTATAATACAAAATATTCAAAGAATAAAATATCCCTATACTGTACATCACAAAACCACAAATTAGTATACCAAACATATTAAATTGAGGACTTATTGAGGACTTTGGATCCTTTTCGGGATATAGAATAAATTGGAACAAAAGTGAAATTATGTCGATAAAACCAAAAGACTCAACACATCTTCGGAAATTTCCCTTTAAAATAGCTACAGAAAAATTCAAATATTTGGGAATTGAAATTACTAGAAATTACCAGGATATGTTTAAAGCCAATTCCAGGAGCCTGACTCTGGTTAACACTTTCAGCGAACAGCTCACTTTTAACAATACTAAAACCAATTACAAATAGTTAAGAGATAAAGAGTGAGGAATATATGTAACTGAATACATGATTAGATTTGATAAGTCGGAATGAAACATATATATATATAAACTGCAATGGGGTGAAATAGAACTGATTTGGAAACGGTACCTACCCTCTAGGTTTTGGGTAATAAAGGCAGCGGGGCTAACCTCATAACATCTACGCCGGAAGCAATATCGATGTCGTATCCCACAGACGAGTGGGCCACTCACTACGGTGTCGGAAATCCAGACACCGTACATTTATTCTATATACTTTTTTTTTTATCACAATATGTCACATTCATGTGTTTTTTTCAAGGACAATCGCAGAGGGGAACTACCAAGAAAGTCTATAATATACTCAAGAAATTGAATAATCTGATTAAATTCTGGAAAACACTTCCGATGTCCTTAATAGGCAGAATAAATGCTATTAAAATGATTTTCTTACCACAAATCCTATACCTATTTCAATCAATACCTATATATCTCCCAAAAAAGTTTTTCAAAAAATTGGACTCAGATATTACACATTTTATATGGGATTATACATCCCATAGAATACAAATAGCACACCTTAATAAACGAAAAGAGCTGGGGGGGGTCTAGCGCTCCCTAATTTTATGTATTATAATTGGGCAGTAAATATTAAAAATATGATTCACCTGCTGGACAATTCTGCACAGCAGGCGGACTGGATGGTAATGGAAAAAGGGGACTGCTCCCCGAGTAATATACGAGCGACCATCCTCTCACCAATAAATTTGAATAATAAAAATTATAATAAAAATCCAATTATACATAACACAATAAGAACATGGGACCAAATAAAACAGAATTTAAAATTAAGAAACCTATCTCTTTTAATACCAATAGTCAATAATCCATCGTTTAAACCATCAACCATAGACACATCATTTATACAATGGGAAAGAATGGGAATCAAAACGCTCGAAGATCTGTATGAATTGGGGAATTTACTATCATTTCAACAACTACAACTGAAATATAATTTGAAAAATAACCAATATTTTAAATATCTTCAAATTTGTGATTATCTGAAAAAACACACAAAAGACTATCATAATATGCCTTCCGACTTATTGGATGAAGCAATGAAGACAAAGGCGGAATCAGCTAATTTAATATCGTACCTATATAATATCATTTTAAACATAGAAATACCCACAACAGATGGAATTAGAAAAGATTGGGAACAAGAATTAGCTATAAAAATCTCAAAAGAGACTTGGGATAATCATTTACTACAGGTGCATAAATGTTCGATCAACGTACGACATACGCTCATCCAATTTAAAACATTACATAGATTATATTATTCAAAAACTAAATTAAATAAAATCTTCCCTAATGTTTCACCAATCTGTGATAAATGCCTGTGTCAACAAGCTACCATAGCGCACTCTTTTGTTTTTTGTACAAAAATCCAAAAATTCTGGTATGAAATATTTGATATTTTTTCAAAATTAATCAAAATAAAACTGGTACCAAAACCACCAGAATGGATTATCTTCGGAATATCGGAAGGTAACCCTGAACTAAACGTGTTTCAGAAGAATTTATTTAATTACGGGCTAATAATGGGAAAAAAAGCTTATACTTAAATTCTGGAAAAATGTGCCCACACCAACAATAAAAATGTGGATATCAAATATGTTTGAAACATTACATTTGGAAGAGATGAGATTCCTCTTAGCAGGTAAAGCAGACCAATTCCAAAAGACGTGGTCTATGTTTCTGGACCTATTACAAGTATGAGGTGCAATAGTAATTTAAATAAACAAATAAATAAATAAGTGGTATCAGGACCTGGTAACGGGAGGTAAAAAAACAAAAACAGACTTGGTTGGTAGTCCCCTTTCTGCGGAGTTTAATGTTATAATAGAGCGATTGTTCCTATTTTCTTTTTCTTTCTTTTCTTGGATCTATTTCCTCACTTTACTTCCTTCTCTAACTTCTTTTCTAAGGGGCTTTCTTTTCCCAACACTCTTGCACTTCACGACTCTCGCGCACTTTCTTTACTTTCCTTACTTCTACCATTTTCTTAAAGCTCAAAAAAAATGAAGCGGTACAAAAAATATATTAAGATATATGTGTTGTGTAGTATTGTAATTTACCGTACTTCTAATAAAAATAAAATAAAAATACAAAAGAAACAAAAAAAACATTGGTTGACAGATTAAGTGCATACATACACATACATACATACATACATACATACATACATACATACATACATACATACATACATACATACATACATACATACACACATACATACATACATACATACATACATACATACATACACGCCTACATGCAAACACAAACATACATACATGCATACATACATACATACATACACACATACATGCATACATACATACATGCATACATGTATGCATACATACATACATACACACATACATACATACGTACATGCATACATACATACATACACACACATACATACAAACACATACACACACATACATACATACATACATGCATACATACATAGACACACACATACATATAAACACATACACACACACACACATACATACATACATACATACATGCATACATACATGCATACACACACATACACATACATACAAACATACATACATACACACGTACATACATACATACATACATACATACATACATGCATACATACATACATACATACATACATCCATACATACATACAAACACATACACACACATACATACATGCATGCATACATACATGCATACACACATAAATACATACAAACATACATACATACATGCATACATACATGCATACACACATACATACGTACATATATACATACATACATACATACATACATACATACATACATACATACATACACACACACATACATACATACATGCATGCATGCATGCATACATACATACATACATACATACATACATACATACATACATACATACATACATACATACATACATACATACATACATACATACATACATACATACATACATACATACATACATACATACAGACACACACACACATACATACATACATAGATACATACATACATACATACATACATACATACATACATACATACGTATGTACGTACGTACATACATACATACATACATACATACATACATACATACATACATACATACATACATACATACATACATACATACATACATACATACATACATACATACATACATACATACAACCCTCACTCAGAGAACGTCAATAACACCTTGAGAGTAAAGATGTGTTTTAAGTCTCGTTGGAGGGGGCAGTACTGATGAGAAATCGGATGATGTTCCACAGTCCAGGAGCTGCAACCACAAAGGCGCGGTCGCCCCTGAACTTATGCTAGACTGCGGGATGTTCAGTAACCCCAGGTCGGCCGATCTGAGGGACCTGAAGGTGGTGTGGTGGGTAAGCAGACTTTTGATGTAGGTGGGGGAAAGCCCATTAAGGACTTTGTAGACATAAAGAAGGATCTTGATATTTATACGGAACCGCACAGGGAGCCTGTGCAGAGAGGCCAGGAACGACGGTGATGAGGTCCCTTTTTCGGATGCGCGCCTGGAGTCACACTGCGGCGTTTTGGACTAGCTACAGGCGGGACAGGGAAGATTTGCTGATGCCAATGTAAAGGAAGTTGCAATAATCTAGGCGGGAGGATGATCTTTTCGAGGCCATCAACCTGGAGGAATCTTTTTGTTTTAGCAATCGTCCGGAGCTGAAATAAGCTAGTTTTACCACGGCATTGACATGTTTGTCAAATTTCAATGCTGTCAAATATCACGCCAAGGTTTTAGCCTTGATGTTTGAGTAATGGGGTAAGGCTTCCAAGGCTGCCTGCTATTGTTTTCATCGAGACCGAGGGGCCGCGAAGGATGTCCTCAGGCTTACTCTTGTTTAGTTGCTCGTTCCTGCGTCATCCAACACTTTAAATCCTCGAGGCAGCGGATATGGTTATGCAGAATTGATTGGTTTTTGGGGCTTCAGAGGGAGATAGAGTTGTGTATCGTCTGCGTAGCAAGGAAGAAAATACCGTGCCTTTCAATGACTTGGTCTAAGGGGAGCAATCCAGGGAGAAGAGAATAGGTTCTAGGATGGTACTTTGTGGAACCCAGCAACAGAGGCTAGCTGTGGGGGGGAGGGGTGTTGCTTATGTTAGAAGAGACACTCTAACATTTGAGATAGGAGATGTACCAACTCAGGGTAGTGCCTCCAATACCGTGTACCGGAGACGGCCAATTTGGATGGTGTGTGCGACAGTGTCAAATGCTGCGCTGAGGTCGAGAGGGAGCTGGATTGCACAGTCTCCGGAGTCAACGGTGAGCAGTAGGTCATTATGTACATTCAAAAAGGCAGACTCTGTGCTGTGGAGGGCCCTGAAGCCTGATTGGAAAGTCTCCAAGATAGTATTTTGGTGAAGATAAGTCATAACTTATGATTACATTTTCAAAGCATTTTGAAAGGAAAGGCTGTCTTGTGGGTCTGTAGATGCTTTGCGACGTGCGGTCGAGGTTAGGTTTTTTTCAGGAGGGGCTGGACCACCGCATGCTTGAAGCAGGTAGGAAAAGTGCCAGTGGCCAGAGAACTGTTGAAGATGGCGAGGATGCTGGGACCGGCTATTGTAATGGCATCCTTTAGAAGGGCAGAGGGGACAGTGTCGAGGGGGCGGGAGGTAGGTTTCATGGTGGCAATCCGTTTTACCAGGGAGGATAGAATAACGGGTTGGGAATTGTATAATTGTGAATAAGAAACCAATGCGGCAGCCAGGTCACGGATGGGAGGGGAAATATTCGTTCTGATGTTCTTTACTTTGCTGGAAAAATGGAGTAAATTGCTCGCACGTGACAGGGGACCCAGTTAACGTGGTGCTGGTGGCAGGACATATGATGGAGGTGATAGCATTAAAAATGACCTTGGAGTTATGATCGTTTTGGGAAATAAGCGAGGAAAGGTATTTTGTTCTTGCAGAATTACTGCTTCCTGGTATTTGTGAAGATTGTTTTTCAAGAGTTCAAAGGAAATTCGAAGCTTATCAGATTTGTACTTCCGTTCTGATTTTCTGCCTTTTCTTCTTAGGCCTCCGGTGGTGTCATTGAGCCAGGGTCAGCCTTTAGACTTAGGCTTTTTTCATTTTAGGAGGAGTTCAAGTTCAAGTTCAAGTGAGTTTATTGTCATGTGCCCATGTATAGGACAATGAAATTCGTGCGTTGCTTCAGCACACGGAACATAGTAGACATTTACTACAAAACATATAGGTGTGTCCGTATACTATAATATAAATATATACACACATGAATAAATGCACTGATCAAGTGCAAATAACAGAACATGGGTTATTAATAATCAGAGTTTTGTCCGAGCCAGGTTTAATAGCCTGGTGGCTGTGGGGAAGTAGATATCCCTGAACCTGGTTTTTGCAGTCTTCAGGCTTATGTACCTTCATGCTGAAGGAGGCAGGGAGATGAGTGTGTGGCGAGGAAGCTGTGGGTCTTTGGTGATAGTGACATCCTTTTTGAGGCAGCGACTGTGATGAATCCTCTCGATGGAAGGAAAGTCAGATCCGATGATGGACTGGGCAGTGTTTACTACTTTTTGCTCAAAATGCCGAACCAAACCACGATGCAAGCGGTCAGCATATACTCTACTGTGCACCTGTAGAACTTAGAGAGAGTCTTCTTTGACAAACCGACTCTCTGTAATCATCTCATGAAGTAGATGCGCTGATGAGCTTTCTTGATAATTGCATTAGTGTTCTCGGACCAGGAAAGGTCTTCAGAGATTTGCAAGCCCAGGAATTTGAAGCTCTTGACACTTTCAACCATCGTTGATATAAATGGTACTGTGGTACCCCCCCCCCCCCCCCCAACTCCCCCTCCCCCCCCCCCCCCCCCCCCCCCCAACTCCTTCCATGGTCCACAATCAGTTCCTTGGTTTTGCTGGTGTTGAGGGCCAGGTTATTGTGCTGGCACCATATGGACAGTTGTTCAATCTCTCTTCTGTACTCCGACTCATCCCCATCAGTGCTACGCCCCACAACAGTTGTGTCGTCAGCGAACTTGATGATGGAGTTCGCACTGTGACAGGCTTAAATAAAGAAATGAGTATACAGCAGGGGTCTGAGCACGCAGCCTTGAGGTGCTCCCGTGCTGATTGTTGTCGAGGCTGACCCATTTCCACCAATACGAACAGACTGTGGTCTGTGAATGAGCAAGTCGAGGATCCAATTGCAGAGGGATGCGCAGAGACCCAGTACTGCGAGTTTGGTAACCAGCTTGGAGAGGATGATTGTGTTAAATGCCGAGCTGTAGTCGATGAATAACAGCCTGACATATGAGTTTTTGTTGTCCAAGTGGCCCAGAGCGGAGTGGAGAGCCAGCGAGATCGCATCCACGGTTGATCTGTTGTGGCGGTAAGCGAACTGCAGTGGGTCCAGGTTTTTGTCGAGGTAGGAGTTTAATTGCTCCATGATCAACCACTCAAAGCACTTCATCACCACCGGCGTTAGTGCCACTGGTCGATAGTCTTTGAGGCACGTAATCTTACTCTTCTTGGTCAACGGTATAAATGACGCCCTTTTAAAGCAGGTGGGGACCTCAGACCTCAGAAGTGAGAGGTTGAAAACGTCCGTAAACAACTCCAGCCAGTTGGTTCGCACAGGTTTTTGGAACACGATCGGGTATACCATCATGTCCAGGTGCTGTTCGGGGGTTCACCCCTCTGAAGGATCGTTGGTGCTGAGATGGATGGGAGACTCCTCAATAGTACAGATGTCGGGGCGGCTATAAGAACCTCAGAGAACGTCCGGTGGAGCCATGATGTGGTGAAGGCGCAGCATTGAGATCAGCTCCCGCGAAATCTCGTAAAAATCGCACAAAAAGCCGTTTTTAAAGTCGGGACCGATTTAAAAACACTCACTGTCGCGGGAGTGACATCATTCAAAACGCGTCGAACTTAACGGGAACTTGAGATGAGAAAAAGAAAACACTCACGGGGACCCAAGGAAGCTACCATCAGACTCCAGCTTCAAGTAGACTTGGAAGTTATTCAATCAACAAATTAACGCTCATAAGAAGAGCGTAATCTTCAGCAAGCAGTATCTGAAATGGCTAGAAGAGGAGAAACAAAATAAAAGGAGAAGGAAAAGGAGATGAAGCAGTGGGAACAAACGGTAAGATCAAATCTTACTAGAGATCTTACCAAAGATCTCACTAAAGACTTCTCCAAAATGTTTGCTACTATGAGCACTGCACTGGAAAGTAATCGCTTTGAAATTGAAGTCAACTTGTCTAAGAACATAGACACTGCTCGTGATGAATCAAAGGAAATGTATGCCTCTTTGAAGCAGTAATACAGTGACTTTGATCAGAGGAAAAATAAGAATTTGAGAGAATGGAATATGATTATAATAAGAAATTTGACAAGTTGATTGAAGAGATGAAACAGACTGGCAAGTTGACAGAAGAGATTATGGCTGAAATTCGTAAAATGGCGCATGAAATCGATTTTGGAAAAAGAACAAGGTAATAATCGGGAGCAATTGTATATACTGACGGACAAATGTCAAGATTTGGAAGGTAGATCAAGGAGACATAATTTAAGGATTATAGGAGTAAAGGAGGGACGAGAGCATGGAATTCATGTGCCTGAGCTTGTCTCCAAAATACTTGAAGAGGTCTTTAAGTTGAAGGAAAACGTGAGGATTGATGTGGCTCATAGAGTTGGTCGCTTCCGATGAGAAACAGATGCTCCCCCAAGACAGATAATCGCGAAGTTCTTAGACATTTCAACCCTGCACAAATTCTTAAAAATGATACCACATGGTGAGAGGCTTATGTTCGAGGGAGAGTCAGTGAGATTCTACAGGGACTATCCACGCGAAATGTGGGAGGAAAGGAATCAATTTTAAAAAAGCAAGTGATATTTTGCAAGGACAACGAGGGTAAGATACGGAGTGGTTTATCCCACGAAGATGAAGATAACGTACAACTCAACTGAACGCTCATTCGTGGATCCCGAGCAGGCATTTTAGTACACACAAGAGATTGTACAGAATATTGAGAAAAGAGAGGGGAAGGATGATGATTAAACTTTTCCGAGGAAGTCTGTGTTATAATTAAGATGGCTGATTTGCTCCAGCCACTAACCAGACGTGCTTATCTCACGGTAATGTGCTTTTTAAATTAAAAATATATATATACTATTAGAAGTTAATATAGTACAGAACAGTACAGTGGAACCTAATTTTAGGTGCCAACTATGTAATACCGTAAACTATGTACAACCTCTAGTTTTATGTTATGAGAAGGAAGTAAGCAAGACAAGAAAAATAAAACAATAGAAAGAGGAAAAAGTGGAAACATAGATGGTAGAAAAACATGAAGTGTGTATATAAAAAATAAAAAAGAAAGAGAGAAAGTGGAAAGTAGAAATAGAAGAGAAGGCCCCTTAAGAGAATTTTTCAAATCTGTATTCGGAGATGTAGATCTATCCGCGTCATGAACTGAAATCAGCAATCCTTACGGTACCGCTGCATCACATGATTCCAAAAAGTCGATGAAAGGAGACCAACTCCTTAAGAATTGGTCATATTTATCTATTAGTCGGAGTCTCATTTCTTCAAGGCGTGCTATGTCCATCATATTCCTAATCCACATTTTAACAGTTGGTATGGTTGTATTTGTCCAAAATTTAAGTATCAATTTCTTTCCAATTATTAACCCATAATTTAAAAAGAACATTTTGATCTTTATTTAAATTGATATATTCTCCTATTATTCCAAATATAATCCATTCCGTTTAGGGTTCTATTCTTGACTTGAAAAGCTTTGTAAATATATCAAATATATCACTCCAAAATGTATTCAACTTTGTGCATCCTACAAATGAATGAGTTATATTAGCGTTTTGAAACAAACATTTATCGCATCTGGGAGAGACGTTTGGATAAAATTTATTCAACCTCGTTTTTGAATAATATAGTCTATTTAATAATTTGAATTGAATTAAATTATGTCTTGCATTAATAGAACAGTTATGTGTATTCATCAAATACTTTTCCCATCTATCATTCGAGATTTTTATCCTTAGCTCATGTTCCCAATCTTCCCTTAGTGCTTCTGTTGAGGATGATTCTCTATTTAATATATTATTATAAAAGTATGATATTAATTTTTGTGAATCAGCCTTAATATTCATTGCTTCTTCTAAAGGGTCTAAAAATATAGTTTGAAATCTATGTGTATATTTCTTCATAAAGTCACATACCTGTATATATTTAAAATATTGATTATCCTTCAATTTAAATTTTAATTTTAATTGTTGAAATGATAACAGTTTGCCCACTCCATACATATCCCCTACTTTCCTAATCCCCAGTCTATCCCATTGTTGATATGTGTTGTCGATGAGAGAAGGTTTGAATGCGGGGTTGTTCTATAGTGGGGTTAGTACTGATAAATTATTTAATTTCAAGGACACTTTTATTTGTTTCCAAATTCTTATTATATTGTGAATAATTGGGTTCTTCTTATATATTATACTATTCAATTTTATCGCTGAGAGCAGGATCGTTCTTATATTGTGCGGATAGCACTCCTCTTTCTCCATTCTTATCCACTCCAACTGCTGAGAGGAACTATCCAGCCACTACATTATGTTCTTAATATGCACTGCCCAGTAGTAATATATAAAGTTAGGTAATGATAAACCCCCAACTTCTTTAGATTTGCACAAATGCTTTCGTTGAATTCTATGTGTTCTGTAGTCCCATATAAAATTAGTGATAGTGGAATCTAATTTTTTGAAAAAATATTTTGGAATATATATTGGGATCGCTTGAAACAAATATATTAATTGTGGTAAGAAAGTCATTTTTATAGCGTTAATTCTACCTATCAATGAGAGCGGGAGCGTTTTCCAAAATTTAATCGTATCATTCAGTTTATTTAATAGTGGTATAAAATTGGCACAAAATAATGATTTGTGTCTTCTCGTAATTTGAATACCCAGGTACTTGAATTTTTCTGTTGCAATTTTGAAGGGGAATTTTAGTAAGTGTCTCGAATCCTGTGGTTTTAAAGACATAATTTCGCTTTTATTCCAATTTATTCTATATCCTGAAAAAGAGCCGAATTCCTCAATTAGTGTTAATAAGGTGGGTATACTCGTTTGTGTATTAGTAATATATAAAAGGATATCATCAGCATATAATGACATTTTATTCTTTGAGTCCTTGCTGTTATATCCGTGAATATTCGGGTGATTTCTAATCCTTTCGGCCAGCGGTTCTTTCATAAGGGCAAATTGCAATGGTGATAAGGCACACCCTTGCCTATTACCCCTTGATAAGTAAAGTTTTGGAGATAGCGTATTGTTAGTTAATATTCTTGCCGTAGGTCTATCATAAAGTAGTTTAATCCATCTAATAAAATTCTCTCCCGTATTAAATTTTTGAAGTACCTTGTATAAATACTGCCATTCTCCTTGATCAAATGCCTTCTCTGCATCCAACGTAACCACTGAGGACAATCTTCATTGTCCTCATTATGAGAGTACATTATATTAAAAAGCCTTCTCAAATTATTAAATGATTGTCTTTTGGGTATAAATCCCGTTTGATCCGTATTTATTAAATTGTTAATATAATTATTTAGCCTTCTAGCTAGAATCTTTGCTAAAATTTTCTGATCCGTATTTACTATTACTTACTATTATTTTAATATGATATTAATTTTTGTGTCAGATTCAATATTCGTTGCTTCTTCCAATAAGTCAGGAGTTACTTTTTGATATCCTTGTATATATTTTTTCACGACATCGCAAATCTGAAGATATTTAAAATATTGGTTGTTTTTCAATTTAAATTTTAATTGTGGTTGTTGGAATGATAGTAGGTTTCCCATTTCGTACATATCCCCGATCCTTCTAATTCCGAGACTTTCCCATTGGTTATATGTCTTATCAATAAGAGATGGTTTAAATAAAGGGTTATTCGCGATTGGCATTAACAGTGATAGATTTCTTAATTTTAAAGATAATTTTATTTGTTTCCAAATTCTTATTGCACCATATATAATTGGGTTCTTCTTATATATTGTGTTATTCACTTTTTTGGGGGAGAAGAGGATCGTTCCTATATTACAAGGATGGCAATCCTCCTTCTCCATTTTTATCCATTCTGTCTGTTGGGTAGAACTATCCAACCAATAAATCATATTCTTAATATGCACTGCCCAGTAATAATACATAAAACTTCCGTTGGTTTTAATGTCCTGAATGTTCCTCGCTTTTCGGGTGCTGAATTTTTGTCGTTTTTCGCATGCTTAAATTTCGTCGCTTTTAGTGTGCTGAAATTTCGCCGCTTTACGTGTGCTGGAATTTTGTCGCTTTTTATGTCCTGAAATGTCGTCGCTTTATGCGTCCTGATGTTTTGCCGCTTTTTGCCTGCTGAATTTTCGTCGCAGTTGTTGTGTGCTGAAATTTCGGCGCGTTTCCCGTGCTGAATTTTCGTCGCTTTTCGCGTGCTGAAACGTTGTCTTATTTTGCCTGCTGAATTTTCATCACTTTTCGTGTGCTGATATTTCGTCGCGTTTCGCATCCTGAAATTTCGTTGATTGATGCGTCCTGATGTTTCCGTCCCTTTTCACATGCTGAAATTTTGTCGCCTTTTGTGTGCTGAAATTTCAGCGCTCTTGATGTTCTCAAATTTGGTTGCTTTTCATGTTATGAAATGTTGACACTTTATGCGTCATGTTATTTCGTCGCTTTTCGCATGCTGAATATGCGTCGCTTTTCACGTGCTGAATTTTCGTTACATTTCATGTGCTGAATTATCATCGCTTTTCGTGATCTACTTTTTGCGTCCTGACTTTTCATCGCTCTATGCGTCCTGATGTTTCGTCGCTTTTCGCATGCTGAATTTTCGCTGCTTTTTGTGTGCTGAATTTTCACCACTTTTCGCATGCTGAATTTTCGTTGCTTTTTGTGTGCTGAATTTTCGCCGCTTTTCGTGTCCTGGAATTTCGTCGCTTTTCATGTCCTGAAATTTCGTCACTTTTCGCGTGCGGAATTTCTGTCGCTTTTCGCATCCTGAAGGTTTATCGCTTTTTGCGTGCTGAATTTTCGTCACTTTACACGTGCTGATTTTTTGTTGGTTTTAATGTCCTGAATGTTTCTTTCATTTAGTGTGCTGAAATTTCGCCACTTTTTGCATGCTGAATTTTCGTTGCTTTTTGTGTGCTGAAATTTCGCCGCTTTTCGTGTACTGAAATTTCGTCGCTTTTCATGTCCTGATAGTTCGTCGCTTTATGCATCCTGTAATTTCGTTGCTTTTCGCAAGCTGAAATGTCATCACTTTTTGCATGCTAAATTTTTGTCGCTTTTCGTGTGCTGAAATTTTGCCACATTTTTCGTTCTGAAAATTTGTCGCTTTATGCGTCCTGATGTTTCATCGCTTTACTCATGCTGACTTTTCATTGCTTTTAGTGTGTTGAAATTTCGTTGCTTTTCGTGTGCTGGAATTTCGTCGCTTATCATGTCCTGAAATTTATTCGCTTTATGCATCCTGTAATTCCATCGCTTTTTGCATGCTGAAATATCGTCACTTTTTGCGTGCTAAATTTTCGTCCCTTTTCATGTGCTGATATTACGTTGCTTTTCACGTCCTGAATGTTCCTCCCTTTTTGCGTGCTGAATTTTTGTCGCTTTTTGCAAGCTGAATTTTCGTTTCTTTTCGAGTGCTGAAATTTCGCAACATTTGTCGTTCTGAAATTTTGTCGCTTTATGCGTCCTGATGTTTCATCACTTTACGCATGCAGATGTTTCGTTGATTTTAGTGTGCTGAAATTTCGCCACTTTTCGCATGCTGAATTTCGTTGCTTTTTTTGTGATGAAATTTTGACGCTTTTTGTGAACTGGAATTTCGTCGCTTTTCATGTCCTCAAATTTCGTTGCTTTATGTATCCTGTAATTTCGTCCATTTTCACAAGCTGAAAGTCGTCACTTTTTTGCATGCTAAATTTCTCATTCTGAAATGTCGTTGCTTTATGCGTCCTGATTTTTTGTCACTTTATGCGTCCTGATGTTTCGTCGGCTTCCGCATGCTGAATTTTCACTGCTTTTAGTGTGCTGAAATCTCGCCACTTTTCGTGTGCTGGAATTTCGTCGCTTTTCCTGTCCATATTTTTCGTCGCTTTATGCATCCTGATGTTTCGTTGCTTTTCGCATGCTGAATTTCCGTTGCTTTTAGTGTGCTGAAATTTTGCCACTTCTCGAATGCTGAATTTTCGTTGCTTTTTGAGTGCTGAAATTTCGGCACTTTTCGTGTGCTGGAATTTCGTCGCTTTATGCATCCTGTGATTTCGTCGCTTTTCGCAAGCTGAAATGTCGTCACTTTTTTCATTCTCTATTTTTGTCGCTTTTCATGTGCTGAAATTTCGCCACATTTTTCGTTCTGAAAATTCGTCACTTTTCGCGTGTGCAATTTCCTTTGCTTTTCACGTCCTGAAGGTTTGTCGCGTTTGGCGTGTTGAATTTTCGTCACTTTACGCGTGCTGAATTTTCGTTGGTTTTAATGTCCTGAATGTTCCTCTATTTCACGTGCTGAATTTCTGTCGTTTTTCAAATGCGCAATTTTCGTTGCTTTCCTTGTTCTGAAATTTCGCCACTTTTCTTGTTCTGAAATTTCGTTGCTTTTCATGTCCTGAAACTTCCTTAGTCCTGGATTATTACTAATGCATCCACTATTTCTGGAGCTACTTCCTTAAGTACTCTGGGATGCAGCCTATCTGGACCTGGGGATTTATCGGCCTTTAATCCATTCAATTTACCCAACACCACTTCCCGGCTAACCTGGATTTCACTCAATTCCTCCAACTCCTTTGACCCGCGGTCCCCTGCTATTTCCGGCAAATTATTTATGTCTTCCTTAGTGAAGACGGACCCAAAGTAGTTATTCAATTGGTCTGTCATATCCTTGTTCCCCATGATCAACTCACCTGTTTCTGACTGCAAGGGACCTACATTTGTTTTAACTAATCTCTTTCTTTTCACATATCTATAAAAACTTGTTATGAATTGGTCTGATTTATCCATTAGGAGGAATCGCATTTCCTCAAGATGAGCGGTGTCCAACATACTTGCAATCCACATTTTAATCGTTGGTATTGATGTACCCTTCCAAAATGTAAGTATTATTTTTTTTGCTATTATTAAACCATAGTTAAGGAATAGATTTTGAGATGTGTTCAATTTATTCCCATCTTCCATTACACCAAAATATAATCATTTCAGTATTAGCTTCCATTCTTGTCTTGAATAATTTTGTAAATATTTCAAAAATATCATTCCAAAGTCTATAAGGTTTTATGCAGGAAACTAAGGAGTGTGTTGCCTTTTGGGCTAGACATTTACCACAAGTGGCGGATATATTTGGATACAATTTGTTCAATCTTGTTTTTGAATAATATAAACTATGTACAATTTTAAATTGTTTTTGATTATGTCTTACATTAATTGAACATTTGTGAATATATATCAGGTATTTTTCCCATTTAACCTTCGTAATTTTTATCATTAGTTCCCGTTCCCACTCTTCTCTAAGTATTTAGAATACTATTCTAAATACTTCTCTAAGTATATTTAGAATACTATTTTTTTTTAATTTTTTTTATTTTCTTATTTTATTAGAAGTTAATACAGCACAAAACAGTACAGTGGAACCTAATTTTAGGTGCCAACTATGTAATACCGTAATCTATTCTATGTACAACCTCTAGTTTTATGTTGTAAGAAGGAATTAAGCAGGACAAGAAAGAAAAAACAATAGAAAGGGGAAAAAGTGGAAAAATAGATGGTAGAGAGTAGAAAAACGTGAAGTGTGTATATAAAAAATGAAAAAGGAAGAGAGAAAGTGGAAAGTAGAAATAGAAGAGAAGGCCCCTTAAAAGAGAATTTTTCAAATCTGTATTTGGAGATGTAGATCTATCCGTGTCATGAACTGAAATCAGCAATCTTTACGGTACCGCTGCATCACATGATTCCAAAAAGTCGATGAAAGGAGACCAACTCCTTAAGAATTGGTCATATGTATCTATTAGTCGGAGTCTCATTTCTTCAAGGCGTGCTATGTCCATCATATTCCTAATCCACATTTTAACAGTTGGTGTGGTTGTATTTTTCCAAAATTTAAGTATCAATTTCTTTCCAATTATTAACCCATAATTTTACTTCGGAGTCACGTGAGTGATTCCGTGAGGACCCCAGCCCAGTGCGCATGTGCGGCATAATCGCACAGCTGTGCAACACGCGGCCAGCGGGAGTCGGGCGCTCCCGCAACCAAGGAACGTGAGGTAAGTACTTACCTTAATCGGGCCTTGTGGTTTTTGCTCCAGGGGGAGCAAAGCAGCAGAGGAAGCGGCCCCAGTCCGACTCCAGCGAAGGAGCCGACAGTGGAGGGGGATAGGCGCAAACGGGACCGCACACGCTGCCGACCGCTGACAGGGAGCTGCGCAGATGCCGGTCCGCTGAACAGCTGTTTGGCTAACAGCAGCGGACCGGAGGGAAATTTTAAAAACCCGACCGGCAGTCCTGCAGACTCCTGAAAAGGAGAATCGCCGCCCGGGAACCGCAACAATGCCGCCGGAAAAACGGCAGGCAGCCTCTACATACAGGTAAGACAAAAACCTTACCAAAATTACAGGTTCTACAGGAATCAACTTCCTCCAACACTGGAATAGGCTGGAGACAGCAAAAATAAGTATGTCTGTCTCCCCAAGCCAGAGGAGGTAATGGAGTTCAAAACCTCCAGGGAAAACGAGGGGTCACTGGCTGAATGCCAAGGGAGCTGACACTCCTACCCCAGTGCTATTGCACTAGCCATCTCCCTTGTCGAGGGATTGATGCAACAACGGAGTTTGAGCTATGCCTCCTCCAATTTATAGCACACCCTTTTGCTCCCTCTTTTGAGGCTAGCTAAGGAGGCCAGGGCTGGGCTGGCTTAAACGCTGGGCAGGCGGACGAGAACAGCAGTATGCCAGGGGACCAGGATCAGGAAGAGCTACTGGGTGTCGTGGGCCACTACATGGCTCCTCCACGCGACCATCTTCCCAAACAAAGCCCTGCAGGAGTAGGCCTTTCTAGAGGCAAATCCGCAGGCAGCTGGGTCAGCAGACTCGCAGACAAGAGCTAAAAGCAGCGAACTTTGAAGCTCCTACCAGAGGGTCAAGATGTCACCGCCTTTGCTCGTTTTTTCCACGGATCATACTCACCTGGCAGGCGAGACGCCATGATCACCAAGGTGGTTCTCCCAGGATGAGACTATCCCGTTGCACTACGAGTGTGCTGACGCCTAAGATGTTCCCAAATTTGGGATACTCGACTGATATTTGCGCATATAAGACCTGCCCGCAACCCCAAATATACGGGGCTATGCAAACCGCTGCTGCGGGAAGAGAGGCAGCTAAACCTGTGCGCCTCATGAGGGCAGGCCATGGAACGAGCAGGACATCGCATCCAACACCCAGCTGGCAGCACCCCACGGCATCCACCAGCAAATATCGAACAAGGTCTGGTGAAAGCCTGGCGACCGCTTCACATTACCCCCAAAGTTCTTTTTAGACAGGGGCCCAGAGCGGAGCCGTGGGAAAATGCGCCGCCCCACCGACAGCACCAGCATACCAGCAAACTAGGCCTTCATGAAAAAACAATAAACATGGAGGTAGGTAGTCTGGTTCCTCCCAGTTTACACTAAATAAGGGTGTTCTACTAACTGCGGGGGGGGGGGGGGGCATTTACACTTGTTGATAAAGCATGGGGTGCTGTCACAAATAACTAATATATACTCAACAGTATTAGTGGATAAAAACTTGAATTCAAATTGGGCATATTACCGCCAGTTCAGCAATGCGCCCAAAGGGCATTTTCTCCCTCTAAAAAAGAGAAGTGAGAAGGTCAAGCTGAACTAGAAAGGCTCATTACTAAACGGATCATGGGAGTAAACATGAACCATTGAAATTTGTATCGAATATATTCACCAAAACTACAAAATATGGTGAATGTAGCATCATCATTGATCTAATATCACTAAATAAATCTGTTGAGTATATACACTTTAAGATGGAGACGGGTTTTTTGTCACTGCCAGACATCTGATCTCCAAAGGATACCTTATGGCGAGCATTGATATGGAAGATGCTAACTATCTTATACCCATACACTAGGATCATTGTAGATACCTAAAAATTTTTACCTGGGTAATGGATATCCCGGTTAGGGCAACAATGGGAGTATAGAGCATTCCCAATGGTCTAACCTCAGCCCTAAACTATTATAAATATTAAAAATGGCCATGAAAATATTAAGAAAACAAGCATAATCATGGCATATATTGGATGATATCCTCATATTAGGGGAAACAAAGGAATTAGCTGTGGCAGCAGTTCTAGCTACGAAACATCTCCCTAAAGCTCTGAGGTTCATCCCACGCCCAGATAAACCAGAATTGAAGCCGTTAACTACCATGGATTATCTGGGCTTCAATAACAATTCCATCCATATGACTGTTACTTTGCCAATGTACTTGGGTCACTATAATCAAATCATGAATGTACCCACTGAAGCTATATCACAATTACAGTGGTGGGCAGACATATATTTGGCATAGTTTTCAGCCCTATTATCATCACCAATCCCAACTTGGTTATTAAAAACCGATGCCAGTACTTTAGGCTGGGGAGCAACTAAACTCCATATCCAGCACAGGTAACAGATGGACCAATTCACAAACATCGTTACTACACACACCGGGCATCAACTACTTGGGATTGGTGATCGCCTATTGGGCTAAAAAGCATATGCATTTCAAATGCAGCACGTACATATGTGGTTACGGATTGATAATACTATGGTGGTGGCTTATATCAACCATATGGGGAGCATAAAATCATTATTGTGCAACAAATTGGTCAAACAGATCTGGCAACGGTGTGTCAAAAGACATTTTAACTATCAGCTGCCTATTTCCTAGGAAGCTAGAACACAGTGGGAGACACCACGTCACGGGTAAAAATAGTAAGATTAAACGAGTACTTACCAGTATGAAGTTTGATCTGTATTTTATGAGGAGTTACGGTGAGGTATTACGTGAAGATCCCAGCTCAGTGCGCAGGTGCGGCATACTTCGAAGCAGCGGTGTGGAATCACAGGATAGACACAATATTTGAAGTAAGATAGTAAAGGTCATGAGACATCAGTTTAATAGTTTGATCTATATATTGAGGGTGGGAGCGGATGGCACGTAACTCACCGTAACTCCTCATAAAATACAGATCAAACTTCATACGGTGAGGTATTACGTGAAGATCCCAGCTCAGTGCGCAGGTGCGGCATACTTCGAAGCAGCGGTGTGGAATCACAGGATAGACACAATATTTGAAGTAAGATAGTAAAGGTCATGAGACATCAGTTTATTAGTTTGATCTATATATTGAGGGTGGGAGCGGATGGCACGTAACTCACCGTAACTCCTCATAAAATACAGATCAAACTTCATACTGGTAAGTACTCGTTTAATCTTACTATTTTACTTCGGAGTCACGTGAGTGATTCCGTGAAGACTTCAAAGGTCTGTGATTTCAAACCGTGTAACAGTTTTTATTTCAATCACTGTCGACGTTTTTGAGGGAGGAAGTGTTATCGTAATCAACCAGTGGATCTGCTTTCACAAGAAACAGAAAGGTATTTGTTAATCAATAACAACATAAAGAGCTCCCCTGAGCTTAAATTAATATTGCAGTTTGTAATATTCTTTCTGTAATTAAATCAGGTTTATCAACGGTTTACAATAAAAAATGTTCTGAACGTCGTTCCCTTGACCATTCTGCCGTATTGAGAATGTGGTCAACCGGGATGTCCATTCGTTCAGCCGCTGATATCAATGCTGCCCTAGTGGAATGGGATTAAAATGTATTATTATCTATTCCGGCAGCTTTCAGTTCCTGTTTGAGCCACCTTGGAGTGGTTTGGCTCGTACCCCGTCTTGGGGTTTCTGTGGTTGACCCACAGGCTTTCCTCTCCCTCTAAGATTGTGGGTTGTGTCTATATATTGTAGTAGATGGGTCACCACACTCAACCTGGACTCTGGTGGGTAGGCCCGGAATCCCACCAGTGAATTGGGCGTTCCTGGTCCATATAACCATATAACGATTACAGCACGGAAAACACAGGCTATCTCGACCCTACTAGTCCGTGCCGAACTCATAATCTCGCCTAGTTCCATATACCTGCGAGTTAGGTTTTTACCAGACATAGAATATGAACGTGAAGCGTCTGGGGTAATCACCATGTTATCCAGTCTAGTTTTATGGAGTGACTGGACTCTGTGAGCGTATACAAGAGCCATAAGCATGAGCGTTTTTAACATAGATTGAGCAAGACTGAGGGATCTGGCTGGTGCCATTCTCTGAGATATGTCAATATCACACCGATATCCCATACATGGGTATACCTGGGTTTTTGGGGCTTATTATTATAGTTGCCCTTCATAAGTTTATCTTCAGTGGATGGGATCCCATGCTCTGCTGTCCTACTGTTTTAGATAAGCAGACAAGGTGCTCCATGCTGTATTTACGGCACTGTAACTCACCTTTTAGTCATGGTGTAGATGTTCCAGGAACTCCAAAACGTCAGTGGTTGAATAGTTTGGTATGTTGTCCCTGCGTCGTGGCAGTATTTTACCCATCTTAGCTCTTGGTGACTGTTCGCAGGGATGCCGACATGGTGGTAATGGTTCCTTCGGATAATCCCAGTCCCTGGTAAGGTCTATTCAAACCCAGCATCCAGGAGTTTGATGTTTTTCTGGCATGGGTGGCTTATGCCTGATACTGGGTTGAGTCAGCAACCATGGTCCACTAGGGAAATCCATAGGTGACTCGCCCACCATGTCGTGATGGACTGGGAACCATGGCTGTGTAGGCCGGTCGGGCACGTTCAATATCTCGGAGACAGATTCCATCTGTATTGCGAAGTGCCCGACTGATGAGGCAGAAGGGAGGAAGGCAAAGCAGAAATTCCCCCTTCCAGCGTGTAGGCATCTATCGCTGCAGCCTATGATCTGGTTCCTAACTCACATACATAGGTTACTGGTGATTCCGTCTTGTGCAACCAAATTGATATCTGTCTTTCAAACTGCTTAATACCGTTAGCAGATATTTTGGGTTTGACATCTATTCAATGTTATCATAAATTTTTACCCGTGACGTGGTGTCTCGCACTGTGTTCTAGCTTCCTAGGACATAGGCAGCTGATAGTTAAAATGTCTTTTGACACACCATTGCCAGATCTGTTTGACCAATTTGTTGCACAATAATGATTTTTATGCTCCCCATATGGTTGATATAAGCCACCACCATAGTATTATCAATCCGTAACAACATATGTACGTGCTGTATTTGAAATGCATATGCTTTTTAGCCCAATAGGCGATCACCAATCCCAAGTAGTTGATGCCCGGTGTGTGTAGTAACGATGTTTCTGAATTGGTCCATCTGTTACCTGTGCTGGATATGGAGTTTAGTTGCTCCCCAGCCTAAAGTACTGGCATCGGTTTTTAATAACCAAGTTGGGATTGGTGATGATAATAGGGCTGAAAACTATGCCAAATATATGTCTGCCCACCGCTGTAATTGTGATATAGCTTCAGTGGGTACATTCATGATTTGATTATAGTGACCCAAGTACCTTGGCAAAGTAACAGTCATATGGATGGAATTGTTATTGAAGCCCAGGTAATCCATGGTAGTTAACGGCTTCAATTCTGGTTTATCTGGGCGTGGGATGAACCTCAGAGCTTTAGGGAGCTGTTTCGTAGCTAGAACTGCTGCCACAGCTAATTCCTTTGTTTCCCCTAATATGAGGATATCATCCAATATATGCCATGATTATACTTGTTTTCTTAATATTTTCATGGCCATTTTTAATATTTATAATAGTTTAGGGCTGAGGTTATACCATTGGGAATGCTCTATACTCCCATTGTTGCCCTAACCGGGATATCCATTATCCAGGTGATATTTTTTAGGTATCTATAATGATCCTAGTGTATGGGTATAAGATAGTTAGCATCTTCCATATCAATGCTCGCCATAGGTATCCTTTGGAGATCAGATGTCTGGCAGTGACAAAAACCCGTCTCCATCTTAAAGTGTATATACTCAACAGATTTATTTAGTGATATTAGATCAATGATGATGCTACATTCACCATCTTTTGTAGTTTTGGTGAATATATTCGACACAAATTCCAATGGTTCATGTTTACTCCCATGATCCGTTTAGTAATGAGCCTTTCTAGTTCAGCTTGACCTTCTCACTTCTCTTTCTTAGAGGGAGAAAATGCCCTTTGGGCGCATTGCTGAACTGGCGGTAATATGCCCAATTTGAATTCGTTTTTATCCACTAATACTGTTGAGTATATTTTAGTTATTTGTGACAGCATCCCATGCTTTATCAACAAGTGTAAATGCCCCCCCCCCCCCCCGCAGTTAGTAGAACACCCTTATTTAGTGTAAACTGGGAGGAACCAGACTACCTACCTCCATGTTTATTGTTTTTTTCATGAAAGCCTAGTTTTGATGGTATGCTGGTGCTGTCGGTGGGGCGGCGCATTTTCCCACGGCTCCGCTCTGGGCCCCTGTCTAAAAAGAACTATGGGGGTAATGTAAAGCGGTCGCCAGGCTTTCACCAGCCTTGTACGATATTGCTGGTGGATGCCGAGGGGTGCTGCCAGCTGGGTGTTGGATGCGATGTCCTGCTCATTCCATGGCCTGCCCTCATGACGCGCACAGGTTTAGCTGCCTCTCTTCCCGCAGCAGCGGTTTGTATAGCCCCGTATATTTGGGGTTGCTGGCAGGTCTTATATGCACAAATGTCAGTCGAGTATCCCAAATTTGGGAACATCTTAGGCGTTAGCACACTCGTAGTGCAACGGGATAGTCTCATCCTGGGAGAAACACCTTGGTGATCATGGCGTCTCGCCTGCCAGGTGAGTATGATCCGTGGAAAAACCGAGCAAAGGCGGTGACAACTTGACCCTCTGTTAGGAGCTTCAGAATTCGCTGCTTTTAGCTCTTGTCTGCGAGTCTGCTGACCCAGCTGCCTGCAGATTTGCCCCTAGAAAGGCCTACTCCTGCAGGGCTTTGTTTGGGAAGATGGTCGCGTGGAGGAGCCATGTAGTGGCCCACGACACCCAGTAGCTCTTCCTGACCCTGCTCCCCTGGCATACTGCTGTTCTCGTCCGCCTGCCCAGCGTTTAAGCCAGCCCAGCCCTGGCCTCCTTAGCTAGCCTCAAAAGAGGGAGCAAAAGGGTGTGCTATAAATTGGAGGAGGCATAGCTCAAACTCCGTTGTTGCATCAATCCCTCGACAAGGGAGATGGCTAGTGCAAAGCACTGGGGTAGGAGTGTCAGCTCCCTTGGCATTCAGCCAGTGCCCCTTTCTTCCTGGAGGTTTTGTAACTCCATGACCTCCTCTGGCTTGGGGAGACAGACATACTTATTTTTGCTGCCTCCAGCCTATTTCAGTGTTGGAGGAAGTTGATTCCTGTAGAACCTGTAATTTTGGTAAGGTTTTTGTCTTACCTGTAGTTAGAGGCTGCCTGCCGTTTTTCAGGCGGCATTGTAGCGGTTCCCGGGCGGCGATTCTCCTTGTCAGGAGTCTGCAGGGCTGCCGGTCGGGTTTTTTAATTTCCCTCCGGTCCGCTGCTGTTACCAAACAGCTGTTCAGCGGACCGGCATCAGCGCAGCTCTCTGTCAGCGGTCCGCAGCGTGTGCGGTCCCGTTTGCGCCTATCCCCCTCCACTGTCGGCTCCTTCGCTGGAGTCGAACGGGGGCCGCTTCCTCTGCTGTTTTGCTCCCCCTGGAGCAAAACACCACAAGGCCCGATTAACGTACGTACTTACCTCACGTCCTTGGTTGCGGGAGCGCCCGACTCCCGCTGGCCGCAGTTTGCACAGCTGTGCGATTATGCCGCACCTGCGCACTGGGCTGGGGTCTTCACGGAATCACTCACGTGACTCCGAAGTAAAATTTATGATAACATTGAATAGATGTCAAACCCAAAATATCTGCTAAAGGTATTAAGCAGTTTGAAAGCCAGATATCAATTTGGTTGCACAAGACGGAATCACCAGTAACCTATGTATGTGACTTAGGAACCAGATTAGAGGCAGCAGCGATAGATGCCTACACGCTGGAAGGGGGAATTTCTGCTTTGCCTTCCTCCCTTCTGCCTCATCAGTCGGGCACTTCGCAATACAGATGGAATCTGTCTCCGAGATATTGAACATGCCCGACCGGCCTACACAGCCATGGTTCCCAGTTCATCACGACATGGTGGGCGAGTCACCTATGGATTTCCCTAGTGGACCATGGTTGCTGACTCAACCCAGTATCAGGCATAAGACACCCATGCCAGAAAAACATCAAACTCCTGGGTGCAGGGTTTGAATAGACCTTACCAGGGACTGGGATTATCCAAAGGAACCATTACCACCATGTCGGCATCCCTGCGAACAGTCACCAAGAGCTAACATGGGTAAAATACTGCCACGACGCAGGGACAACATACCAAACTATTCAACCACTGACGTATTGGAGTTCCTGGAACATCTACACCATGACTAAAAGGTGAGTTACAGTGCCGTAAATACAGCATGGAGCGCCTTGTCTGCTTATCTAAAACAGCAGGACAGCAGAGCATGGGATCCCATCCACTGAAGATAAACTTATGAAGGTCAACTATAATAATAAGCCCCAAAAACCCAGGTATACCCATGTATGGGATATCGGTGTGATATTGACATATCTCAGAGAATGGCACCAGCCAGATCCCTCAGTCTTGCTCAATCTATGTTAAAAACGCTCATGCTTATGGCTCTTGTATACGCTCACAGAGTCCAGTCACTCCATAAAACTAGACTGGATAACATGGTGATTACACCAGACGCATCACGTTCATCATTCTAGGTCTGGTAAAACCTAACTCGCAGGTATATGGGACTAGGCGAGATTATGAGTTCGGCACGGACTAGTAGGGTCGAGATGGCCTGTGTTTTCCGTGCTGCAATTGTTATATGGTTATATGGACCAGGAACGCCCAATTCACTGGTGGGATTCCGGGCCTACCCACCAGAGTCCAGGTTGAGTGTGGTGACCCATCTACTACAATATATAGACACAACCCACAATCTTAGAGGGAGAGGAAAGCCTATGGGTCAACCACAGAAACCCCAAGACGGGGTACGAGCCAAACCACTCCAAGGTGGCTCAAACAGGTACTGAAAGCTGCCGGAATAGATAATAATACATTTTAGTCCCATTCCTCTAGGGCAGCATTGATATCAGCGGCTGAACGAATGGACATCCCGTTTGACCACATTCTCAATACGGCAGAATGGTCAAGGGAACGACGTTCAGAACATTTTTTATTGTAAACCGTTGATAAGCCTGATTTAATTGCAGAAAGAATATTACAAACTGCAATATTAATTTAAGCTCAGGGGAGCTCTTTATGTTGTTATTGTTAACAAATACCTTTCTGTTTCTTGTGAAAGCAGATCCACTGGTTGATTACGATAACACTTCCTCCCTCAAAAACTTCGGCAGTGAGTGAAATAAAAACTGTTACACGGTTTGAAATCATAGACCTTTGAAGTCTTCACGGAATCACTCACGTGACTCCGAAGTAAAATAGTAAGATTAAACGAGTACTTACCAGTATGAAGTTTGATCTGTATTTTATGAGGAGTTACGATGAGGGATTACGTGCCCTCCGCTCCCACCCTCAATATATAGATCAAACTAATAAACTGATGTCTCATGATCTTTACTATCTTACTTCAAATATTGTGTCTATCCTGTGATTTCACACCGCTGCTTCGAAGTATGCGCACCTGCGCACTGGGCTGGGGTCTTCACGTAATCCCTCATCGTAACTCCTCATAAAATACAGATCAAACTTCATACTGGTAAGTACTCGTTTAATCTTACTATTAAAAAAAACATTTTGATCTTTATTTAAATAGGCATCTTCTCCTATTATTCCAAATATAATCCATTCCGTTTTGGGTTCTATTCTTGACTTGAAAAGCTTTGTAAATATCTCAAATATATCACTCCAAAATTTATTCAACTTTGTGCATCCTACAAATGAATGTGTTATATTAGCGTTTTGAAACAAACATTTATCGCATCTGGGAGAGACGTTTGGATAAAATGTATTCAACCTCGTTTTTAAATAATATAGTCTATGTAATAATTTGAATTGATTGTATTTTGTCTTGCATTAATAGAACAGTTATGTGTATTCATCAAATATTTTCCCATCTATCCTTCGAGATCTTTATCATTAGCTCATGTTCCCAATCTTCCCTGCTTCTGTTGAGGGTGATTCTCTATTTAATATATTATTATAAAAGTATGATATTAATTTTTGTGAATCAGCCTTAATATTCATTGCTTCTTCTAAAGGATCTAAAAATATAGTTTGAAATCTGTGTGTATATTTCTTCATAAAGTCACATACCTGTATATATTTAAAATATTGATTATCCTTCAATTTAAATTTTAATTTTAATTGTTGAAATGATAACAGTTTGCCCACTTCATACATATCCCCTACTTTCCTAATCCCCAGTCTATCCCATTGTTGATATGTGTTGTCGATGAGAGAAGGTTTGAATGCGGGGTTGTTCTATAGTGGGGTTAGTACTGATAAATTATTTAATTTCAAGGATACTTTTATTTGTTTCCAAATTCTTATTATATTGTGAATAATTGGGTTCTTCTTATATATTATACTATTCAATTTTATCGGTGAGAGCAGGATCGTTCCTATATTGTGCGGATAGCACTCCTCTTTCTCCATTCTTATCCACTCCAACTGCTGAGTGGAACTATCCAGCCAGTACATTATGTTCTTAATATGCACTGCCCAGTAGTAATATATAAAGTTAGGTAATGATAAACCCCCAACTTCTTTAGATTTGCACAAATGCTTTCGTTGAATTCTATGTGTTCTGTAGTCCCATATAAAATTAGTGATAGTGGAATCTAATTTTTTGAAAAAATATTTTGGAATATATATTGGGATCGCTTGAAACAAATATATTAATTGTGGTAAGAAAGTCATTTTTATAGCGTTAATTCTACCTATCAATGAGAGCGGGAGCGTTTTCCAAAATTTAATCGTATCATTCAGTTTATTTAATAGTGGTATAAAATTGGCACTAAATAATGATTTGTGTCTTCTCGTAATTTGAATACCAAGGTACTTGAATTTTTCTGTTGCAATTTTGAAGGGGAATTTTAGTAAGTGTCTCGAATCCTGTGGTTTTAAAGACATAATTTCACTTTTATTCCAATTTATTCTATATCCTGAAAAAGAGCCGAATTCCTCAATTAGTGTTAATAAGGTGGGTATACTCATTTGTGTATTAGTAATATATAAAAGGATATCATCAGCATATAATGACATTTTATTCTTTGAGTCCTTGCTGTTATATCCGTGAATATTCGGGTGATTTCTAATCCTTTCGGCCAGCGGTTCTATCATAAGGGCAAATAGCAATGGTGATAAGGCACACCCTTGCCTATTACCCCTTGATAAGTAAAGTTTTGGAGATAGCGTATTGTTAGTTAATATTCTTGCCGTAGGTCTATCATAAAGTAGTTTAATCCATCTAATAAAATTCTCTCCCGTATTAAATTTTTGAAGTACCTTGTATAAATACTGCCATTCTACTTGATCAAATGCCTTCTCTGCATCCAACGTGACCACTGAGATATCTTCATTGTCCTCATTATGAGAGTACATTATATTAAAAAGCCTTCTCAAATTATTAAATTATTGTCTTTTGGGTATAAATCCCGTTTGATCCGTATTTATTAAATTGTTAATATAATTATTTAGCCTTCTAGCTAGAATCTTTGCTAAAATTTTCTGATCCGTACTTACTATTACTTACTATCATTTAAATATGATATCAATTTTTGTGTCAGATTAAATATTCATTGCTTCTTCCAATAAGTCAGGAGTTACTTTTTGATATCCTTGTATATATTTTTTCACGACATCGCAAATCTGAAGATATTTAAAATATTGGTTGTTTTTCAATTTAAATTTTAATTGTGGTTGTTGGAATGATAGTAGGTTTCCCATTTCGTACATATCCCCGATCCTTCTAATTCCGAGACTTTCCCATTGGTTATATGTCTTATCAATAAGAGATGGTTTAAATAAAGGGTTATTCGCTATTGGCATTAACAGTGATAGATTTCTTAATTTTAAAGATAATTTTATTTGTTTCCAAATTCTTATTGCACCATATATAATTGGGTTCTTCTTATATATTGTGTTATTCAGTTTTTTTGGGGAGAAGAGGATCGTTCCTATATTACAAGGATGGCAATCCTCCTTCTCCATTTTTATCCATTCTGTCTGTTGGGTAGAACTATCCAACCAATAAATCATATTCCTAATATATGCACTGCCCAGTAATAATACATAAAACTTTCGTTGGTTTTAATGTCCTGAATGTTCCTCGCTTTTCGGATGCTGAATTTTTGTAGTTTTTCGCATGCTTAAATTTCGTCGCTTTTACTGTGCTGAAATTTCGCCGCTTTACGTGTGCTGGAATTTTGTCGCTTTTTATGTCCTGAAATTTTGTCACTTTATGCGTCCTGATGTTTTGCCGCATTTTGCCTGCTGAATTTTCGTCGCTGTTGTTGTGTGCTGAAATTTCGGCGCGTTTCCCGTGCTGAATTTTCGTCGCTTTTCGCGTGCTGAAACTTTGTCTTATTTTGCGTGCTGAATTTTCATCACTTTTCGTGTGCTGATATTTCGTCGCGTTTCGCATCCTGAAATTTCGTTGATTGATGCATCCTGAATTTTTCGTCCCTTTTCACAAGCTGAAATTTTGTTGCCTTTTGTGTGCTGAAATTTCAGCGCTCTTGATGTTCTCAAATTTGGTTGCTTTTCATGTTCTGAAATTTTGTCACGTTATGCGTCATGTTATTTCGTCGCTTTTTGCATGCTGAATATGCGTCGCTTTTCACGTGCTGAATTTTCGTTACATTTCATGTGCTGAATTATCATCGCTTTTCGTGATCTGAAGGCTTGTCACACTTTAAGTGCAGAATTTTCATAACTTTTCTTAGGCGGAATTTTCTTTGCTTTTCGCGTGCTGAATTTTCGTTGCCTTTTGCGTGCTTCATTTTTCATCACTTTTCGCGTCTTGATGGTTCGTCGCTTTTCGCGTGCTGAATTTTCGGCGCTTTTCGTGTACTGATATTTTGTCGCTTTTCACGGGCTTAATCTTCGTCGCTGAATTTTCGTTGGTTTTAACATCCTCAATGTTCCTTTCTTTTCACGTGCTGAATTTTTGTCGCTTTTCGCATGCTAAATTTTTGTAGTTTTCACGTCCTGAAATTTTGTTGCTTTTCACGTGTGGAATTTCCGGCGCTTTTCGCGTCCTGAAGGATTGTCATTTTTCACGGGTTTAAATTTAATTGCATTTCACGTTCTGAAAATTTGTCACTTTTTGCATGCTGAATTTTCTTCGCTTTTCACGTCCTGAAGTTTTGTTGCTTTTCACATGCTGAATTGTTGTAGCTCTTAGTGTCCTGAATTTTTGTCGCTTTTAATGTGCTGAAATTTCGTCGCTTTTCACGTTCTGAAATTCTGTCGTTGACATTTTGGCACTCTTCTTGTGCTCAAATTTCGTTGCATTTCATGTTCTGAAATTTCGTTGCTTTTCATGTCCTGAAATTTGATCACTTTTTGTCTGCTGAAATTTTGTTGCTTTTCGTGTGCTGAAATTTCGTTGCTTTTCACGCTCTGAAATTTTGTTGCTTTTCACGCTCTGAAATTTCGTTGCTTTAATCATCCTGATGTTTCGTCGCTTTTCACATGCTCAAATTTCGTTGCTTTTCATGTTCTAAAATTTCGTCGCTTTATGCGTCCTGTAATTTCGTTGCTTTTTGCATGCTGAATTTTCGTCTCTTTTTGTGTGCTGAAATTTCGGTGCTTTTCATGTGCAGATATTTCTTCGCATTTTACCTATTGAAAGGTTGTCATTTTCCGCCCGCTGAATGTTCATCACTTGTCGCGTGCTGAATTTCAATGATTTTTGCGTGGTTCATTTTCATTGCTTTTCGCGTCTTGAAGTTTCATTATTTTTGCATGCTGAATTTACGCCACTTTTCGGATGCTGAATTTTTGTTGCTTTTTGCGTGCTAAATGTGCATCGCATTTAATGTTCTGAAATTTCGTCTCTTTTCGTATGCGATATGTCTATCGCTTTTTGCATCCTGAAGGTTTGTTGCTTTTTGCGTGCTGAATTCTCGTCACATTACACGTGCTGAAGTTTCCTTGGTTTTAAAATCCTCAATGATCCTCTCTTTTCAGGTGCTGAATTTTTGTCACTTTTGGCATGCTGAATTATTGTCGCATTTTGTGTGCAGAAATTTCTCCACTTTTCATGTTCTGGAATTTTGTCGCTTTTCATGTCTTGAAATTTGGTTGCTTTATGCGTCCTGTAATTTCGTCACTTGTCGCATGCTGAAACACTTTTTGTGTTCTGAATTTCCGTCGCTTTTCGTCTGCTGATATTTCATCGCTTTTCCTGTCAAATTTTGTCACTATTCGTGTGCGGAATTTCCGTAACTTTTCATGTATTTTCGTCACTATACGCATGCTGAATTTCCGTTGGTTTTAACGTCCCTTATGTTCCTCTCTTTTCACATGCTGAATGTCCGTCGCTTTACGTGTGCTGAAATTTCGCCACTTTTCATGTTCTGAAATTTTGTTGCTTTATGCGTCCTGATGTTTTGTCACTTTTCGCGGCTTAATTTTCCTCGCATTTCACGTTCTGAAATCTAGTCACTTTTCACGTGCTGAATTTTTGTCACTTTTCGCTTCCTGAAGATTCGTCACTTTCCGTGTTTGGAAATGTTGTCGCTTTTCATGTCCTGAAATGTTGTCGTTTCATGCAACCTGAAATTTTGTCACTTTTCACGTGCTGAATTTTCATCACTTTTAACATGGTGAATTTTCGTCGCATTTAGTATGCTGTAATTTTGTGGTTTATCACGTTCTGAAATTCCGTCGCTTTTCGTGTGCTGATAATTCATAGCTTTTCCCATCCTTGAAATTCGTCACTTTATGCGTGCTGAATTTTCATTGGTTTTAACATCCTGGAAGATCCTCTCTTTTCGCATGCTGAATTTCTGTCGCTTTATGTGTGCTGAAATTTCGCCACTTGTCATGTTCTGAAATTTCGCCACTTGTCATGTTCTGAAATTTCGCCATATTATGCAGGCTTAATTTTCGTCGCATTTCACGTTCTGAAATTAAGTCACTTTTTGCGTGCTGAATTTTTGTCGCTTTTCACGTCCTGAAGTTTCGTTGCTTTTCAAGTGCTGAAATTTTGTCGATTTTCATGTCCTGAAATGTTGTCGTGTTATGCATCCTGAAATGTTGTCACTTTTCGCGTACTGAATTTTCGTCACATTTAACATGTCGCTTTTAGTATGCTGAAATTTCGTCGTTTTTCATGTTCTGAAATATTGTCACTTTATGCGTCCTGTAATTGTGTCACTTTTTGCATGCTAAATTTTTGTCGTTTTTTTGTGTGCTGAAATTTCGGTGCTTTTCGTGTGCTGATATTTATTCGCTTTTCGCGTCTTGAGATTTTGTCATTTGTGCATGCTGAATTTTCGCCGCTTTGCGCATGCTGAATTTTTGTCGCTTTTCGCGTGCTGAAATTTCGGCATTTTTCGTTTGCTGGAAATTTGTTGCTTTTCATGTCCTGAAATTACGTTGCTTTATGCATCCTGTAATTTCGTCACTTTTTGCATGCTGATACGTCGTCACTTTTTGCATGCTGAATTTACATCGCTTTTCGTGTGCTGATATTTCATAGCTTTTCCAATCCTTGACTTTTGTTACTATTCGCGTGCGGAATTTCCATAGCTTTTCGTGTCCTGAAGGTTTGTAGCTTATCGCGTGCCTAATTTTCGTCACTTTACGCATGCTGAATTTTCATTGGTTTTAACGTCCTGAAAGTTCCTCTATTTTCGCATGCTGAATTTTCGTCATTTTACGTGTGCTCAATTTTTGTTGGTTTTAATGTCCTGAATGTTCCTCTCTTTTCGCTTGCTGAATTTTTGTCGCCTTTTGCATGCTGAATTTTCGTCGCTTTCTGTGTGGTGAAATTTCGCCATTTTTCTCATTCTGAAATTTCGTCGCTTTATGTTTCCTGATGTTGCTTTTCGCATGCTTAATTTTCGTGGTTTTTTGTATGCTGAAATTTCGCCGCTTTTCACGTGTTGGAATTCCGTCACTTTTCATGTCCTGATATCTCGTCGCTTTATGCGTCCTGAAATTTCGTCGCTTTTCACGTTCTGGAATTTTGACACTTTGGCTTCCTGATGTTTTGTCGCTGTTCGCATGCTGAATTTTCGTCGCTTTTTGTGTGCTGAAATTTCGGAGCATTTCCTGTGTCAAATTTTGTCGCTTTTTGCATCTTGAATTTACGTCGCTTTGGTATTTTGAGTTATCGTCGCTTTTATTGTCCAGACGGCTCGTCACCTTTCATGTGCTGAATTTTCATCACTTTTCGCATGGTAAATTTTCGCCGCCTTTAGTAGGCTGAAATTTGTCGCTTTTCATACCCTGAAATTTCGTCACTTTTTGTCAGCTGAAAATTCGTCGCTTTTCACGTTCTGAAATTTTGTTGCATTATGTGTCCTGGTGTTTCATCGCTATTGACATGCTGAATTTTCGTCGCTTTTTGTGTGCTGAAATTTCGGCGCTCTTCATGTGCTCAAACTTCGTTGCTTTCCATGTTCTGAAATTTCATCGCTTTTCACGTGAGGAATTTTTGTCGCTTTTTGTGTGCTGACATTTCAGTGCTTTTAGTGTGCTGATATTTCTTCACTTTTCATGTTCTTAAATTTCGGAATTTTTTGAGTGCTGAATTTTCGTCGCTTTTCGTGTGCTGATATTTTGTTGCTTTTCAATTCCTGAAATTTTGTCTCGTTTCGTGTGCTGAAATTTAGTCGCTTTTCACGTTCTGAAATTTTGTCATCTTATGCGTCTTGATGTTTCGTCGCTTTTCACATGCCGCATTTTCGTTGCTTTACGCATGCAGAATTTTCGTTGGTTTTAACGACCTGAATGTTCCTCTCTTTCCGCGTACTGAATTTTTGTCGCTTTTCGCATGCTGAAATTTCGGCGCTTTTCTTATGCGGAAATTTAGTTGCTTTTCATATTCCGAAATTTCGTCACTTTACATGTGCTGAAATTTCGCCGCTTTTCGTGTGCTGAAAGGTCGTCACTTTTCACGTTCTGAAATTTCGTCACTTTATGCGTCCTGATGTTTCATCATTTTTCGCATGCTGAATTTTCGTCGCTTTTTGTGTGCAGAAATTTCGGCGCTCCCCATATGTTCAAATTTCGTCACTTCATTCAACCTGAACTTTTCTCGCTTTTCGCATCTTGAATTGACGTCGCTTTTGGCAACTTCAGACAAACTGTGCAGCAAAGATCCAATAGCCCCACTATAGGATCTTTGCTGTGCAAGGACTGAAGACAGCCTGTCAGCGTGAGAATTCCGTCTTCAGTGTGAGGGCGTGAGAATTGGCTGACATGCGTGAGTGTCACGCTCAAAGCGTGAGAGTTGGCAGCCCTGCTTACCCTGATGGCGGCCATTTTGTTGTCAACCTCCATAGTTGGCCAATCTTCCATCCTTCCTTAATCTCACCCCTGGAGTCCTGCTGACCCCGGGGTCTTCCCCGGCAGAGCAGCCGTTGGGCGGGAAGGAGGTATTGAGAGGAAAGGAGGGCACAGAGGCGGAAAATATGAATGAATTTATAAACTAAAGTCAGCTAAACTATAATAAACTAAACAAAAAACTAAATAAAACTATTTTCCCCCTCTCCCTGTCTCTCCCCTCTCTCTCTCTCTCTCTCTCCTCCCTCTCTCTCCCCTCTCTTACTCCTCTCTCTCTCCCCCTCTCTCTCTCTCACCCCCTCTCTTCTCTCTCTGTCTCCCCTCTCTCACCCCCTCTCTCTCTCCCCTCTCTCTCTCCCCTCTCTCTCTATCTTCCTTCTCTCTCTCTCCCCTTCTGTCTCTCTCAAAACACTTACATTAACACACACTTGAGAATGTTTTCCATAATGTTTTAAAGTTACGTTTATCGCTAGAGTTCGAACGAATGAATCTTCACACGTGTACGTTTGTTCCACTCTGTTGAAATTTCCTAAATCAAAATAGAGCATTTGAGTTGAGTGTAGTTTACTGTCCCGTGTAGCGAGGTACAGTGAACAACTTTCTTGTTGCGGGATCTCCAGTCAGACGGGAAGACTGACTCCGCTATCTTTAAGAGCTGTATTGAGCTCTCTCTTGAAACCATATAACCATATAACCATATAACAATTTACAGCACGGAAACAGGCCATCTCGACCCTTCTAGTCCGTGCCGAACACATAATCTCCCCTAGTCCCATATACCTGCGCTCAGACCATAACCCTCCATTCCCTTCCCATCCATATAACTATCCAATTTATTTTTAAATGATAAAAACGAACCTGCCTCCACCACCTTCACTGTAAGCTCATTCCACACAGTGACCACTCTCTGAGTAAATAAGTTCCCCCTCATGTTACCCCTAAACATCAGTCCCTTAATTCTCAAGTCATGTCCCCTTGTTTGAATCGTCCCTACTCTCAAAGGGAAAACCATGTCCACATCAACTCTGTCTATCCCTCTCATCATTTTAAAGTTGAAATTTCCTAAGTCAAAATAGAGCATGTGAGTTGAGTGTAGTTTATTGTCTCGTGTAGCGAGGTACAGTGAACAGCTTTCTTGTTGCGGGATCTCCAGTCAGACGGGATGTCTGACTCCGCTATCTATTACGTCCTATTTTGATTTGTTCTGCCAAGATGTAGCACCTCACACATTTATCAGCATTAAACTCCATCTGCCATATTTCAGCCCACTCTTCCAACTGGCATAAATCTCTCTGTAGACTTTGAAACTGTACTTCATTACCCGCAACCCCACCTATTTTAGTACAATCATCTGCATACTTACTAATCCAATTTACCACACCATCATCCAGATCATTGATGTACATGACAAACAGCAGTGGACACAACACAGATCCCCGTGGCACCCACTGGTCACTGGCCTCCAACCTGACAAACTACCATCTACCATTACACTCTGACATCTCCCATTCATCCACTGTTGAATCCATCTTGCTACTCCACCATTAATACACAACAATTGAACCTTCTTAACCAACCATCCGTCAGGAACCTTGTCAAAGGCCTTACTGAAGTCCATATATACAACATCCACTGTTTTACCCTCATCAATTTCCCGAGTAACCTCTTCAAAACATTGAAGAAGATTAGTCAAACATGACGTTCCAGGCACAAATTCACGTTGACTCTTCCCAATCAGACCCTGTTTATCCAGATGCTTATATAAAATATCTCTAAGTATCCTTTCAGTTAATTTTCCCACCACTGACGTCAAACTAACAGGTCTATAATTGCTAGGTTTACTGTTAGACCTCTTTTTAAACAATGGAACAACATGCGCAGTACGCCAATCCTCCGGCACTATTCCCGTTTCTAATGACATTTGAAACATTTCTGTCATAGCCCCTGCTATTTCTACACTAACTTCCCCCAATGTCCTAAGGAATATGCTGTTCGGACCTGGAGACTTATCCACTTTTATATTTTTCAAAAGTGTCAGTACTTCCTCTTCTTTATACTGCACCTAATTTACCTAAGCACCTAATTTACTCAATGCTGCCTATAATTATTGTAGAATTCGCTCTTTTTCCGAGATGGCCTGTTTCCGTGCTGTAATTGTTATATAGTTATATGGTAATATGGTGAGCAGCACCCAAACAAACGTCTCCAACTACGACCCAGCCAAGGTCGAGTCTTTGGGCATAGGGAGCATTGTTTGGACAATTATGTTGGTCTCTTACTTTGTGGACCTGCAAGACATCGCGACCAAGAAGGAGCAGAATTTGTGCACCAGGGTCGGGTTCAGGGATGAGGTGAGCAATAGCCTCAAGGTGGGAATGGTGTTTGGCAGCCTCAAGAGTAGGGATTTCTGATCCCTACTGTATGGCATATTTGGGATGTAAGGTGAGTGGATGCGATAAGGATCAATAATGTTGAATTAATCTCTGTAAATATTGTCAGCTATAATGAATGATGAGAGATGGCGGGAATTGTGAGACTTGTTTCAACCGGTGAATAGGCAAACAACTGGGGAAGTGATTTTGTTCATTGATTCTGTAATGATCAGCAGGGGTGGTTGATAATAGTTTGATGACTTCACTGGGAACAGCAAATCACTCATTTTTAAAAAGTCCATATTTTCTTCATATTTCTTCTCTTTGAATTTACAACACTTCGTCACATTGTGGCCCACTTCATCACAAAACGGAAACAAATCCCTTCTTAATAGTTGGTGCATCCTCTCTGGTACCACCCAATTCCTTCTTAGGTATTATAGTGGTAGCAACATTGCTTTTCTTAGGCCCTGTCTTTTGTTTAGTTTTGGTAAAAGTAGAACCTTTATAAGTTGCAAGTGGTTTAGCTTCTTCAATAGTTCCGTGGTATGAGTTTAACATGTACTATACTTCTCTTTCTAAAAATTCCACCAGGTCTGGTAGCCTGGCTACTTGTTTGCTCTTATATCATACTTCTTCTGCCCTATCTCTCCACTTTTCTCTCATTCTTCTGGGCAACTTGTTAATGATGATTCATTTTTCATCGAGCTGCTACATTCTCTCAGAAATATTGCACATTCACTCAATTTTTCCCCATCTTCTGGTTTGATTTCTTTCCAAGCATGGGCCTTTTCAATGTATGCATTCGTAATCCTCTGTAATCCCAATAGCAAAGAAACCAGTTGTGGCCTGCCTAAATGACTCCCGCCCTGTCGCCCTAACCCCAATAATAATGAAGTGCTTTGAACGCCTGGTGAAACCCCACATTACTGCCAGCCTCCCCTCATAGTTAGACCCACTCCAGTTTGCCTATCACCCCAACCGTTCTACAGAGGATGCCATCTATACCACGCTGCACACAGTACTCACGCATCTGGAAAACAAAAACACATACGCCAGAATCCTGTACATTGATTTCAGCTCAGCGTTTAACATCATCATCCCACAGAGACTTGTGGAGAAAATAACCCTGCTGGGCCTCAACACCACCCTGTGTCACTGGATCGTGGGCTTTCTGACAGAGAGACCGCAGTCAGTCCGTGTTGGCAAGAATACGTCGGGCTCAGTCACGCTGAGCACCGGCTCCCCTCAAGGCTGTGTGCTCAGCCCGCTGTTGTTCACACTGCTCACACATGATGGTGCTGTCAGATTCAGGGACAATAAGATCATAAAATTCGCGGATGACACTACAGTGGTGGGACTCATCAGCGGAGAGGATGAATCAATGTACAGGGAGGAAGTAAAACAACTAGTGGACTTGTGCGGCAAAACAATCTAGAACTAGATGTCGACAAAACGAAAGAGATGGTTGTCGACTTCAGGAGGTCTCAGGCAAAACACACACACCTCAACATCAGTGGCACCAATGTAGAGAGTGAAGAGCATAAAGTTCCTCTGTGTGCAAATTACAGACAGTCTCACATTGTCCATGAACATCACTGGCATTGGAAAACGGGCCCATCAGCGACTGCACTACCTGAGGAAACTCAAACAGGTCTCACTCCTCACCAACAGCCTCAGGACTTTTTACAGGCGCACGGTGGAGTCTGTACTCTCGTGCTGTATAAACACGGAGTATTCCAACTGTAACAGCTCAGACAGGAAGGCTCTACAGAGGGTAGTGAGGGGAGCAGTGAGGATCATTGGCGTCCCCTACCCTCGGTGCAGGAACTGTTCCAGAGCCGCTGTCGGAAGAAAGTTCTGAGAATAGCTGAGGACAAACTGCACCCCCTCCACATACACCTGGATCTCCTGCCATCAGGCAAGGGATACCGTAGCAACAAAGCCCGGACTACAAGACTGCTAAACAGCTTCCTGCCACAGGCTGTGAGGCTGCTAAACAGTCACTCTGTACTCACAGTCACTTGGTTCTGCGGCTTGGCACGGACATTTTAATAACTTGCACTGGCCACTCAAATCAGCTGCCCTGGACATTTTAGGGATCGGTTTTACTGTATTTTAATGTTGCTGAATAGCCTGTTTTTGACTATACGGTTTCATCACGGAATGGATTGTTGTGTGTTTTTTACTGTTATTATCTGTGAAATGTTTTAAGTTTCATGTGCGATGCTCCGGTATTCCCCGGGAAAGGTATTTTCATGTTGCACTGTACAACTGTTGCTTTTCAAGATGACAATAATGATTGATTGATTGATTGATTGATTGATTGATTGATTGATTGATTGATTGATTGATTGATTGATTGATTGATTGATTGATTGATTGATTGATTGATTGATTGATTGATTGATTGATTGATTGGTTCATCACCAACATGTTCCTTTAGTAATCTTCTCGCCTTTCTATATCCCTAGCTGCCTGGCTCCATCTGACAACTTTCTACAAGGACCTTCAAACTTCCTTTTGTGTACTTCACCAGAAATCGTAAGCGCTCTTTTTCATCCTTAACTTTCATCTCTAATACCTCCTCTAGTGCCCTTACAAAAGTTTCATACTCCAAAGGATCTCCAGCATACGTAGGAATTTCTACTGGTGGTAAAATGAGGGAGGTATTTTGTCGAGCTATAATCTCGTTGAATTCAGATTGTCTATTCAACAGTGCCAATAATCCATCCTGATTCCCTTCTCTTGACTCCATCTGTTGATAAACAGGCCTTTATGATTCAAACTGGCTTGCCCGAGCCTGCGCACCAGGCCTCCACATAGCATGGTTTGTCTCGAGCATCCGCAGACGCTCCAATAGTCATAGGTTTCAATGTAGCACTCATTTGCTGTGATGAGGTTTACCCATCTTCCTCTGTTCCTATGTTTCCAAAGCGTATAAAACCAGTGGACCTCGATTATGGAATTGATCCAATTTATATCGAGCAGTTTTTCCTCTTGGTCCAGAGCTCATCGTCCTCGATGATCTAGAGCTGCATCTTGACCCCACTCCATCGAGTATGTCCTTCCTGATTTTGGCCACCGCCATCTTTGTGGCTAATTCCAATTGTTCCTGCTGTCGCTTCATCTGTTCCTTTCTGTCGTCTTCTCTTGCTTCATCTCTTCTTGCTGTCGTGCCATCTAACGTGTTCTCTCTTCTAGCTGTAACACCATCTCTTCTTGACGTCGCCTCATCTCTCGCTCGCTCATGTTTTTTCTTCATGGCATCCGCTTCCATTGAGAGCAGGCTAAATCAGCTTTTGCTCCCAATTGAGCAGAAGCCCTCGAAACCGAACTGATTGAGCAACCAAATCTGCGGCCTGATTTTCGTGAAGATACATTCGAGATACTATCTCCTCGTCTAAATTCATCTTCCATTCTGGCACCTTGTTGCTTCGCACTTCCAACGACAAAGCTCGTCACTTGTGACATAGTTTCAGATAACCACTTATCTGCATTTTTCTTGAACCCATTGAATATCTTCTTCCTGTCTTCATCCCCCTGGGTATAACGACTGCGTTCTTCCCAAGACAGGACTGAACACAGCAGTACCTTCTGTTTCTTTCCAACCTCCTGGTAGACGTTCCATAGTTGGCTCATATTAGATTTCACCTTGATCACGTTCTGATTACATTAGTTATTTATGTGTATCAATTAATCTGGTCACCCGCAGCCATAATTCATTTCTCTCTTTCTCGGTTTCCCTCAGACAGGCAGCATGTGAAATATCTGTTTCTTCAAGTTGTCTAGTTCTTTCTTCACCACCACGTGGTTCTTCTGACATCGCTCTGCCTTCATCTTCTTCTAAATTCATGATTTTGAAGAGGTTGTGTCAGATTGCCAAGTCTTTAAATTAGTCGAACAAATCTGTACTAGTAGCTGTGGCTTTGTTTTATAATCAGAAATTTCTTCCAAAACTAAAAACATACTGATAATGCAGAGAAGATCTCTCTAAGACCAGGTGCAAAACGTGGCTCTAATGCAATGGTATACAATTATCAGGAGCGACTAAAAACAATGCAAGGTCGGTCTACTTTCCCCAGACACGCTGGAGAAAACAACTTCTGAGCTCCGTTACAGAAGTATTTTAATTTAAACCGTGGTTTTAATTCAAAGAGTAATAATCGATTTGTACTCACGAGTACAGTGATACGTCTCGATGCTGTAGATAGACCTCTAGGCTCCTCAGACCGAGATCTAGTTCCTTCTGGAACCACTTTCGTCTGGCTCAAACCTCTCCGAGAATTTTAGACTATCTTTTGTCCACTTCTCTGGGACTGTATTTCTTATTCAGTTCAATGACTGTAACCAATCCTCTCTGGCTCTGCCTCTCCGAGGTCTTAGCCTGGTCGTCCTTCTCTGGCTGTGCATCTCCGAGGTCCTGGCCTTCTTCGCTTCGATTCATTCTCTGTCCCTCTCTCTGGGACTGGTATTTAATCCCCGCCGGACGTATCCTTCTACTTAATGTAGCGGTAGATTATCATATCGTCCAGTTAATTAGCACCCTGGCCGCTATTTGGATGAGAATGGTTGAAGGGGGTGCCTTCTGAACACATGCAAGCCAACTCACAGAGACCTTCAGAGCTTCTTCTCAGATATGACTTCAAAACACAGTCTTTTGATGAAAAAAGGCTTTATTGTTGACGGAAAACAGTGAAATACATCCTTCCTCCGAATCGTTACTGTAATCTTCTTCGAACTCTAGCTTATTATTTAGACATTAATAAACTCCTTGTGTCTCCGTAACACTGGCAAGATCTCCTTTAGATCTCCCATGGACGCGGCATGGCCCGCATGCTCTTACACATTCTTACATGTTCTTACATGTGGCTCTTACATGTTTTACATGATCTTACATGGGAGAAGGGTTAACGTTCCCCATGGTCTCCAAACTAATCTAAAAACTAAACTTCTGCGCAAGCAGCTAAGCTCCCAAAACACGTCATAAATCCCACCCACAATATAACTAGCAGTCTAAAATGGAAACATAGAAACATAGAAACATAGAAAATAGATGCAGGAGTAGGCCATTCGCCCCACCGAGCCTGCACCGCCATTCATTATGATCATGGCTGATCATCCAACTCAGTATCCCATCAGTGCTTTCTCCTCATACCCCCTGATTCATTTAGCCACAAGGGCCGCATCTAACTCCCTCTTAAATATAGCCAATGAACTGGCCTCAACTACCTTCTGTAACAGAGAATTCCAGAGATTCGCCACTCTCTCTGTGAAAGATGTTTTCCTCATCACGGTTCTAAAATATTTCCCCCTTATTCTTAAACTGTGACCCCTAGTTCTGGACTTCCCCAACATCGGGGATGAACTTCCTGCATCCAGCCTGTCGAACCCCTCAATAATTTTGTAAATTTCTATAAGATCCCACCACAATCTTCAAAATTCTAGCGAGTACAAACCGAGTCTATCCAGTCTTTCTTCATGTGAAACTCCTGTCAGAAATACCCCACAGTCTGTGACCACTTCAGCACTACTCCACAGTGTGTCACTACATCCGTACAACTTCACAGTGTGAAACTCCATCAGTTATACCCCACTGTATGTTACTCTATCAGAACCTCCCCACAATGTGTCACCATCAGAACTACCTGACAGGTTATCATTCCAGCAGTATTATCGCACAATATGTCACTCCATCACTACTACCCCCAAAGTGTGTCCATCCACCAGAGTTACTCTAGAATATGTCATACATCAGTATTACCCCACAGTGTGTCACCCCATTAATACTACTCCACATTGCGTTGCTGCATCACCACTTCACCAAACTATGCCGCTCCATCAGGACAACCACCTAGCGTGGGGTTCTGGGCCTCCTCCATTGTCAGACTGAGGCCCCGCGCGAATTGGAGGAACAGGACCTCGTATTTCGCTTGGGTAGCTAACACACCAGCGGTATGAACATTGACTTCTCTAACTTCAAGTAGCCCTTGCTTTCCATCTTTCTTCATCCTCTTCCCCTTCCCAGTTCTCCCACCAGTCGTACTGTCTCCGACTACATTGTATCTCTGTCACGCCCTCTCATGTGACATCAGTCTGAAGAAGGATCTCGCCCCGAAACGTCACCCATTCGTTCTCTCCAGTGATGCTGCCTGTCCAGCTGATTTACTTCAGCATTGTGTGTATATTTACGCTAGAGTGTCACTCCATTTGTACTACCATACATGTTATCAATTCATTAGTGTTACATGTGTACCACTCCACAATATGTCACCCCATCAGTAATGCGCCATAGTGTATCTCTCCATCAGTATCACCCCAATGTGACACTCCATCAATGCTCCTCCTCGGCAAGTACTACCCCATAATGTGTAATTCAATCTGCACTAACACACAGTGTATTACTCCACCAGTATTACCCCACACCGTTTGTCACTTCAAATGTACCACCCCAGAATGTCAGTCCATCTCTACGTCACCAGAGTGTCACACCATCAGTACTGCACCTCAGTGTCATTCCATCAGTACTACCCCACCGTGTTTCCCTCCATCAGCAGTACCATAGAATGTGTCACTACATCAGTAATACCCCAAAGAGTGTCACCCATTAGCACTGCCCTTGAATATATCATTACATATGTGTCGCTCTATCAGTACTACAGCACAATGTGTCATTTCATCAGGACTACCCCACAGTGTGTAATTCCAGGTTACTAGCACAAAGTGGCATTATTTCAGTACTACCCCACAGCGTGTCATTACATCAGTACTAGCCGCACTGTGTCACTCCATAACGACAACCCCACAGTTCATCATTCCAATAGAACTACCCCACGGTGTGTCACTCCATCAGTACTATTTCACAGTATCATTCCAAAAGTGTTGCCCCACAGTGTCACTTCCATCAGTCCTACCAACAGAATGTCAGCCCATCTGTACTACGCCACAGTGTGTCAGTCCATCAATACAACCCACAATTTGTCACATCATCAGTACCTCCAGCGTGTCACTGCATCATTACCACCACAGTAAGTCACCCCATCAGTACTACCACAGAGTGTCACTCCATCAGTACCACCACATCGTGTCACTCCATCAGTACCACCACCGTGTGTCACTCCATCAGTACCACCACAGTGTGTCACTCCATCAGTACCACCGCAGTGTGTCACTCCATCAGTACCACCACAGTAAGTCACTCCATCAATACCACCACCGTGTGTCACTGCATCAATACCACCACAGTGTGTCACTCCATCAGTACCACCACAGTGTGTCACTCCATCAGTACCACCACAGTGTGTCACTCCATCAGTACCACCACAGTGTGTCACTCCATCAGTACCACCACAATGTGTCACTCCATCAGTACCACCACAGTGTGTCACTCCATCTGTACCGCCACAGTGTGTCACTCCATCAGTACCACCACAGTTTGTAACTCCATCAGTACAACCACATTATGTCACTCCATCTGTACCGCCACAGTGTGTCACTCCATCTGTACCACCACAGTGTGTCACTGCATCAGTCCCGCCCCATTTTCGTTCCTCCACCAGTACTATCCCACTGTGTGCCACTCCATCAGTGGACGGAGACAGGGCAGCCCAGAGAGGGGGAATAGAGAGGGTAGGAGAGAAAGTAACAATCCAGTGAGAGTGATACCAGTAAGGATGGAGGGAGAGAGAACGAGAGTAGGGAGAGGTGCTGCATCATTTGCCGATTTATTTAGGTTTAGGACAATTCTGAGGCGGCAATGGTTCTGTTCTCTACGTGTCTTTGGGTCGTTCCTCCTCAGAGGTGATGAAGGAAGGCAGATAATGTTATTGCCCCATCGTAGTCAGATCTATTCCAGACAAGCAGGGAGTGAATGGTTCCCAGGGTCAGTCAGCGGGAGTGTGGGATTGAGGTCACATTCAGTGAAGCCGCGATCATATTGAGTGGTGAAGCAGAGTGGGGGGTTTGGGGGCATTTTAGTCTGAGGTGATGTTTTGAACTAATTCGTCAGCCTGTGGACAAAGGTCGCCGTCCAGTCCACCTTCAAACTGGGCACCAGAAGCCCTGAGAGGGTCCCTGGAATTTGGCATTGCCTTGCTGAGTGAAACGGATCGACGGTAATCAGACAAACACCATGAGGTGGAGAGTTGGATCTGATGGAGTTTGAAACAATATTCCCTTTGCTGGAACAATGCTGCCCGCCCGCCCGCTCCCAATTTCCATTCCTCAGTATATATCGCCACAATTCCCAGTCTTTGGAGTTTCACAATCAATTCCCTGAATAAATCACAACCTGTCTGTCTGTCTGTCTCAGCAGGGATTTCACTCGGCTGATGTCATCTGTTTGTGAATCATTTCAAAATCTCTATTTTTAAACTCTGATGAAACTTCACTGTCCCGGTGGAGACGGGAAATGGTATAAAATCTCCAGGAACGTTGTGTCCCAACATTTCATTCCGAGACATTACCGGTAGCTCACGGGGACACGTCGCTGGGCAGAGAAAATGGGGGAATTGTGGTACAGATATGCCAGTGTGGAGAAAATCCTGTACGTGATCATTGCTGCCGTTGGAATCCCTGGTAAGTGAGCAGAACAATTCAAGTTTTATAACTCCATCCGTGTGTTAACTGGTGTTGACCTGATTCTCATCATGTTACAAGTTCCCAACTGATGATCGTTGTACAAGAAAATGTGAAGAATATCAATCCTCTCTGTGAAATATTTGTGAATTAACGCTGCTGTGATTTGTCTTATTTTCAGACATCTGAAACTAAGCCTCCTTTTCTCTCACTGCTGCCGGTCAGGAGCCGCTAGAATGTTGATCTTGCCTTCAGTGGCACCTTGCACAGAGTTGTCCCAGTGCCCGGGACAGGCAGGCAACTCACCGGGACGGTGTGACTGGGAGAGAGGGGTTCACATTGTGAAGTTCACTGTGACTGAGTTATTGATCAGAGTGAACAACCACTCGCTCCTGTGGACACTGCGTCTTACTGTGGAGTGTGTGTGTGTGTGTGTGTGTGTGTGTGTGTGTGTGTGTGTGTGTGTGTGTGTGTGTGTGTGTGTGTGTGTGTGTGTGTGTGTGTGTGTGTGTGTGTGTGTGTGTGTGTGTGTGTGTGTGTGTGTGTGTGTGTGTGTTGTTACTGAACTCACTGTGGAATGAATCCATTAACGGAGCCACTCTGTTGCCGGATTCCATGTTGTCCCTGCCTTCCCTCTGGAAGCCTCCACGTCCCCATCAGATGCCGAGTTCCCAGAGCCCTGTTTAAACGGGGCCTGCCGTTCACAGTTAAGTCTGTGAAAGCGGCCCCATCACAGACTGTGAGCAGCAGCAGGGTTCACGATAGAAAGGACCATTGCGTCTATTGTAGTGGGTGGGTGGCTGCTCGTCCTCTCCCCGCCCTTTACCCAGTCTGCCCGTCGCCTTATCTCTTCTCCCCTGAAGCAGGCAGGCAGGACGGGCACAGTCGGAGCCGTATCTGACATTGTTAAACTTGCAGCATCCGAGCACCGACTCCAACACTCCTGATCTTGAGCTGAAAGTCGAGCCGGTGTTCAGCCCCGGAAACTGAGGTGTTGAGTAAATGCCCCGTTTCCTTTCCCTTGTCTTTCCGCAGTGAATTTAGTGGCGATTGTGATCCTGTCCCGGGGAAAGTGCGGCCTCTCCACCTGCACCACTCGTTACCTGGTGGCCATGGCAGCGGCAGATCTACTGGTCCTGATCACCGAGGTCATTTTGTCTCGGCTCCGATATCATTACTTTTATTGGAGTTTCCTGGCCATCACCCCTGTGTGCAGTGTTACCCTTGTACTGAGGTATGCAGCTACAGACTGTTCTGTCTGGTTCACCGTCACTTTCACCTTTGATCGCTTTGTCGCCATTTGTTGCCAGAAGCTGAAAACTACATATTGCACCGGGAAAACTGCGGCTGTGGTTCTGGCAACAGCCGGCATTCTGTTCTGTGTGAAAAACATTCCCCGCTACTTCACACGTGAACCCCAGCTAATCATCGACAATATCCCGTTGGGCTGTGTCGGGGTGGACAGTTATTTCACTGACCCCGGGTGGGTGGCATTTGACTGGATCGACACGGTTTTAACTCCGTTCCTCCCTTTCGTTGTAATCCTGCTGCTCAACGCTCTGACAGTCCGCCACATTTTAGTGGCCAGTCGGGTCCGTAAGGGGCTGAGGGGTGAGAGCAAGGGGGAGAACCGCAGTGACCCGGAGATGGAGAGCAGGAGGAGGTCTATGGTTTTACTCTTCACCATCTCCGGCAGCTTCATCCTCCTGTGGCTGACGCTGGTTGTAAACTTCGTCTATTATCAGATCACAGGAATTGGAAATAATCGGAATGATTCTCAATATATCCTTGCCTACGTCGGGGTTTTGCTGAGGAATCTCAGCTGCTGCACCAACACATTTATTTACGCGGTGACCCAGTACAAGTTCAGGGAGCAGGTGAAGAGCGCGGTGAAATATCCGCTCACCTCAATGCTTCGACTCATTAATAAATCCCCGCCCTGAGCGCATCCGTCCATCCCAGAGGCGGCCGCAGTCTCTCCGGTCCGGTCTCCGGCTCCTGACATTCATCGCCGGACCCATGAGGGAGGGAGGGAAGGAGGGAGGAGCTGGCAACAGTTGCTGGAAAGATTCACTAGCAGCGATGAAAGAGAGTGGAACAATAATGACAGGTATTTCTGGGAATAACACTCAAGGTGCAGGATCAGTTCATTCCAAAGAGGAAGAAAGATTCCAAGGGGTGAAAGGGGCGACCGTGTCTGACAAGGGACGTCAGGGACAGTTTAAACATTAAAGTGAAGAAATACAACGTAGCAAAGATGAGCGGGAAGCAAAAGGATTGGGTCATGTATAAAAAACAACAGAAGATAATTAAACAGGCAATACGGGGAGGAAGGTGAGGCACGAGGAGAGAGAGGAAGATGGGAGAGTGAGAGAGAGAGGGGGAGGGGGAAGAGAGAGGAAGAGAGAGAGAGCGAGAGAGAGAGAGAGAGAGAGAGAGAGAGAGAGAGAGAGAGAGAGAGAGAGAGAGAGAGAGAGAGCGAGAGC
>JAWMAR010003851.1:0-66851 GCA_036785375.1 Leucoraja ocellata
GGCCCGGCACGAAAACCCAACTGAAGCTTGAACTCAGGATTAGATGAAAAGTTATACTTTATAATCTACAAACTTATCTCCAATGACGTATTATAAGTAATTCATTCCACCTTTTCTCTTTTTTGATATTTGTAATTCTTTTTCTCTCTTTCTCTATCTTTCTATCTATATTAAAAAACACACTAGAAGCAGAAATAATCGACAATTGAAAATGTTAATACTGTATGATTGATGTATATGAAAAGTATTTTTTACTATAATATGTAACTATACTTTATAATATGTTTGCTTATCATCATCCAGATCATTGATGTACATGACAAACAACAGTGGACCCAACACAGATCCCTGTGGCACCCCACTAGTTACTGGCCTCCAACCTGACAAACAGCCATCCACCATTACTCTCTGGCATCTCCCATTCAGCCACTGTTGAATCCATCTTGCTACTGCTCCATTAATCCCCAACCATTAACCTTCTTAACCAACCTTCCATGAGGAACCTTGTCAAAGGCCTTACTGAAGTCCATATATACAACATCCACCTGCTTTACCCTCATCAATTTCCCGAGTAACCTCTTCAAAAAATTCAAGAAGATTAGTCAAACATGACCTTCCAGGCACAAATCCATGTTGACTGTTCCTAATCAGACCCTGTTTATCCAGATGCTTATATATATTATCTCTAAGTATCCTTTCCATTAATTTGCCCACCACTGACGTCAAACAAACAGGTCTATAATTGCTAGGTTTCCTCTTAGAACCATTTTTAAACAATGGAACAACATGCGCAGTATGCCAATCCTTTGGCACTATTCCCCATCCTAATGACATTTGAAATATTTCTGTTATAGCCCCTGCTATTTCTACACTAACTTCCCTCAATGTCCTAGGGAATATCCTGTCCGGATCTGGAGACTTATCCACTTTTATATTTCTCAAAAGTGTCAGTACTTCCTCTTCTTTGAACCTCATAGTTTCCATAGCTACTCAACTCGTTTCCCTTACCTCACATAATTCAATATCCTTCTCCTTGGTGAATACTGAAGAAAATAAATTGTTCAATATCTCCCCCATCTCTTTTAGCTCTGCAGATAGCTGTCCACTCTGACTCTCTAATGGACCAATTTTTGCCCAACGCATACCTCTGCCACCTGACCCGTCTCATTTCCTAACAGGAGGTCCAGCAACGCCCCTTCTCTAGTAGGTACTTCTATGTATTGCTGCAAAAAACTATCCTGCACACATTTGACAAACTCCAACCCATCCAGCCCATTTACAGAATGTGTTTCCCAGTCTACGTATGGAAAATTGAAATCTCCCACAATCACTACCTTGTGCTTACTACTAATATCTGCTATATATCTCCTTACATATTTGCTCTTCCAATTCTCGTTCCCCACTCGGCAGTCTATAATACACCCCTATAAGTGTTGCTACCCCTTTCCCATTTCTCAGTTCCACCCAAATAGCCTCCCTAGACGAGCCCTCTAATCTATCCTGCCAAAGCACTGCTGTAATATGTTCCCTGATAAGCAATGCAAAACCTCCACCTCTTGCCCCTCCAATTCTATCACACCTGAAGCAACAAAATCCTGGAATATTTAGTTTCCAATCACAGCCCTCCTGCAACCATGTTTCACTGATCGCCACAACACCATACTTCCAGGTGTCAATCCAGGCTCTAAGTTCATCCACTTTTCTCACAATGCTCCTAGCATTAAAATATACACATTTAAGAAACCCACCCTCTCTTATTCTCTGTTTATTGTCTTTTTCTTCTCTCTCCCCTACATTTTGGGTCAGAGTGCTACCATTCTCTGCCTCCTGCCTCACACACTGACTGCTAGCTTTCCCAATTTCAGTCCCTCTCCCCAACCATACTAGTTTAAAGTCTCCCCAGTGGCCTTTTCAAATCTCCCCGCCAGGATATTGGTCCCCCTCGAGTTCAAGTGCAACCCGTCCTTTCTGTACAGGTCGCACCTTCCCCAAAAGAGGTCCCAATGATCCAGAAACTTGAATCCATACCCACTGCACCAGTCCCTCATCCACTCATTTATCCTCAACCTCGCTCCATTCCTACTCTCACTGTCGCGTGCCACAGGCAGTAATCCTGAGATTGTTACCTTTGCAGTCCTTCTCCTTAACTCTCTAACTAACTCCCTGAATTCTTCTTTCAGGACCTCTTCTCTTTTTTTACCTATGTCATTGGTACCTATATGTACCACAACCTCAGGCTCCTCTCCCTCCCATTTCAGGATTTCTTGGACACGTTCAGACACATCCCTGACCCTGGCACCAGGGAGGCAAACTACCATCCGGGTCTCCTGTCTGCGTCCACAGAATCGCCTATCCGACCCCCTTACTATAGAGTCCCCTATTACTATTGTCCTCCTCTTCTTTTCCTTACCCTTCTGAGCAACAGGACCAGTCTTTGTGCCAGAGGCCCGGCCGCTGTCGCTGCCCCCAGGTAGGCTGTCTCCCCCACCCTTACTCAAACATGAGAACGTATTTTCAAGGTGTACAGCCACCGGGGTACTCACCAGTCCCTGCCTCTGCTCATTGCCCTTCCTAACTGTGACCCAGTTTTCTGTCTCCCGTGGTCTTGGAGTGACCACCTCCCTGTAACTCCTTTCTATGACCTCCTCGCTCTCCCTGAGCAGACAGAGGTCATCAAGTTGCTGCTCCAGGTTCCTAACACGGTCCCCTAGGAGCCCCATCTCGACGCACCTGGCGCAGATGTGGACGTCTGGAGGGCACTCAGACTCCATGACTTCCCACATCTGACATCCAGAACAGTAAACTGCCCCGGCCTTCATTCTCCCCCTTATCCCAATACAATGAAGCTTTACCCGAGATACAAGCCAATCAGCTGCTTCCTCTAGTCAGTTCGACCAATCAGAGGCGTCCACCAGCCCCCTTAATTTGAGGTGTGATCTCAGAATGGAACGTTGCAGAATTTGGTCGCTCCTCCCCCTGTAACGGCTCCTGGGCCTCTGTTGAAACAAGCCCCGCGATGGGTTTTACACTCACCACACGCTGGTCGCTCCTCCCTCTGTAGCGGCTCCTGGGCCTCTGTTGAAACAAGCCCCGCGATGGGTGATTACACTCACCACATGGACCTTGCTCCTCCCTCTGTAACGGCTGCTGGGCCTCTGTTGAAACAAGTCCCGCGATGGGTGATTACACTCACCACATGGACGTTGCTCCTCCTTCATTAGCGGCTCCTGGGCCTCTGTGGAAACAAGCCCCGCGATGGGTTTTACACTCACCACACGGACGTCACTCCTCCCCCTGTAACGGCTCCTGGGCCTCTGTGGAAACAAGCCCCGCGATGGGTTTTTACACTCCCCACATGGACGTTGCCCCTCCCCCTGTAACGGCTCCTGAGCCTCTGTGGAAACAAGCCCCGCGATGGGTTTTTACACTCACCACATGGACGTTGCTCCTCCCTCAGTAATGGCTCCTGGGCCTTAACTCCCAGAATCCATAACCTGAAAGCAGAAATGTAAACCGGGGTTGCACCCAAACAGCTGCTTCCTCTGGTCCTCTTCCACCAATCAGAGGCTTCCACCAGACTCCTCTTTGCTATTCTTTTACCCTTAACATATCTAAAGAAGCTTTTACTGTCCTTTATATTCCTGGCCAGCGTCGCTTCATACTTCATCTTCACAGCCCGTATTGCCCGTTTTGTTTCCTTCTGTTGTCCTATGAAAGTTTCCCAATCCTCGGGCTTCCGGCAACTCTTTGCTGTGTTATACATCTTTTCTTTTAGTTTTACTCTATCCCTAACTTCTAGTGTCAGCCACGATTGCCTCCTACTCCCCTTAGAATCTTTTTTCCTTTTAGTTGAGGCCAGTTCATTGGCTATATTTAAGAGGGGGTTAGATGTGGCCCTTGTGGCTAAATGGATCAGGGGGTATGGAGAGAAGGCAGGTACAGGATACTGAGTTGGATGATTAGCCATGATCATATTGAATGCAGGCTCGAAGGGCCGAATGGCCTACTCTTGCACCAATTTTCTATATTTCTATGTTTCTATGTGTCCGGAAACGTGGCCGACGGGCAGGACTTCAGGACAGACGGAAGCGCAGGGGACTTCTGCCCCCTCTCCCTACTATCCTATTGGCCAATGTACAGTCCCTTCAAAATAAAGTGGAGGACTTAAGGGCAAGGCTGCTTTCTCAAAGGGAGCTGATGGAATACACTGTGTTCTATTTCACAGAGACATGGCTCACCCCCAGCTCCCCAGACTCAGCGGTCCGGTCCAGCCTGAAGGGTTCTCCATCTGCCTCATGGTCAACTCCGCGTGGTGCTCAGACGTGGCAGTCCTATCCAACTTCTTCTCTCCGCACCTGGAACATCTGGCAGTGAAGTGCCGTCCCTTCTACCTCCCAAGGGAATTCACCTCCATCATCCTGACCACGATCCACATCCTACCCCAGGAGCAATTGAAGAGCACACCCCCAGAGGTGACGACAGGGGGGTGGGGGGGGGGGGGGGGGGGGGGGACGGGGAGAGGAACAACTGCAGGGCTGTTTAGAGGGGGGGGGGGCAGAGGAACAACTCCAGGACTGTTTGGAGTTTGTAGACTGGGCAATGTTCAGGATCGGCAACGGACTTGAACAAATACGCCACAGTCGTTACAGACTTCATAAATAAATGTGTGGAGGACTGCATGCCTACAAAAACCTTCCGAGTGTTTCCCAATCAGAAGCCTTGGATCAACTTTGAGATCCGCACTCTTCTGAAGGCCAGACACCGGGCATTCGTGTCTGATGATACAGTGGTCTACAAGAAGTCCAGATACGACCTTGAAGGTCATCAAAATGGGACTTCTGCTCCAAACTGGAGGATGAGACAGATGTTCGGCAGCTGTGGCAGGGCCTGAATGCAATCACCTCCTACAAGGCGAAACCAAGAGGCAGCTCGTATGTCGGCGAAACATCACTCCCTGACGATCTCAATACGTTTTACGCACGCTTTGACAGGGAGAATACTGATGTGCCTTCTCGATCCCCCATTCGCTGTGATTGTATTTCAGTCTCAGTCACAGAGGCCGACGTCAGGAAACCCTTCAGAGGGATGAACCCCCGAAAAGCATCTGGTCCTGATGGTATACCGGGTCGTGTTCTAAAAACCTGTGTGGACCACTGGTTGGAGGTTTTACGGACATTTTCCACCTCTCACTTCCGAGGTCTAAGGTTCCCACCTGCTTTAAAAAGGCATCAATTATACCGGTGCCCAAGAAGAGTAAGGTGACGTGCCTCAATGACTATCGACCAGTGGCATTAATGTCTGTGGTGATGAAGTGCTTTGAGAGGCTGATCATGGCGCAAATCAACTCTTGCTTCGACAAAAACCTGGACCCATTGCAGGTCGCTTACCAGCATAACAGATCAATGGTGGATGTGATCTTGCTGGCTCTCCACTCTGTTCTGGACCACTTGGACAACAAAAACTCATATGCCAGGCTGTTATTCACTGATGGTACACAAAAAAGCTGGAGAAACTCAGCGGGTGCAGCAGCATCTATGGAGCGAAGGAAATAGGCAACGTTTCGGGCCGAAACCCTTCTTCAGACTGATCGGGGCGGGGACAAGAAAGGAAAAAGGAGGAGGAGCCCGAAGGCTGGGGGATGGGAGGAGACAGCAGGGGGACTGAGGAAAGGGACGAGACAGCAAGGACTAACAAAATTGGGAGAATTCGATGTTCATGCCCCCAGGATGCAGACTCCCCAAACGGAATATGAGGTACTGTTCATCCAATTTCCGGTGCTGCTCGCTGTGGCCATGGAGGAGACCCAGGACAGAGAGGTCGGAGACGGAGTGGGAGGGGGAGTTGAAGTGCTGAGCCACCGGGAGTTCAGCTTGGTTATTGCGGACCGAGCGGAGGTGTTCGGAGAAACGATCGCCCAACCTCCGCTTGTTCTCACCGATATAGATCTGCTGACATCTAGAGCAGCGGATGCAATAGATGAGGTTGAAGGAGATGCAGGTAAACCTCTGTCGCACCTGGAACGATTGCTTGGGTCCTTGAACGGAGTCGAGGGGGGAGGTAAAGGGACAAGTGTTGCATCTCTTGCGGTTGCAAGGGAAAGTGCCCGGGGAGGGGGTGGTACGAGAGGGAAGGGAAGAATTGACAAGGGGGTTATGGAGGGAGCGGTCTTTGCGGAAGGCAGATATGGGGGGAGATGGGAAGATGTGGCGAGTGGTGGGGTTACGTTGGAGGTGGTGAAACTGACGGAGGATTAACTTTTGTATGTGACGGCTGGTGGGGTGAAAGGTGAGGACTAGGCGGACTCGGCTCTGCCAAGGAGAAGAATACTCTGCAGAGAGTAGTGCGTTCGGCCGAACGCACTATGGGAACTTCACTCACCCCCCTGCAGGAACTATACATCAGGAGGTGCAACTCCAAAGCCAACAATCCATGAGAGACCCCTTCCACCCCTGCAATGGACTGTTCCAGCTGCTACAGTCAGGCAAACGCCTCAGTTGCCATGCGGTGAGAACAGAGAGGTTGAGAAGGAGTTTCTTCCCAGAGGCCATTCGGACTGTAAATGCCTATCTCACCAGGGACTAACTCTACTGAACGTTTTTCCTTCCATTATTGATTATGTAAAGATATATGTGTGTTATGATTGTGTTTATAGGTTGTTTGTCTTTTAGCACAAAAGTCCGCGAGCATTGCCACTTCCATTTCACTGCACATCTCGTATGTGTATGTGACAAATAAACTTGACTTGACTTGACACTGTCATAGGCCTTTCTTACATATGCTGTCACAACGCACTGTAATCTCTAAACAGCTCTCCAGTAATTTTCCTTGCCCTCCATTTCAGAATAATAGTGTTTTAAGCCAATAACTCGACACTAGCATTGGCAATGAATAAATAAATAAATAAATAAATAAGTGCAGCTTTCCAGCTCCTTATCTCATTGGCCACGCTCGGCTGCAAATCGGTGTCAATCTGGTGGGTGGGGGATTGGGAGGGGCCTCACAAGTGGAACAGCTGATGTTGGGGGGGGGGGGGTGGGGGGACACATGGAAAAGAAGGGAAGAGGCAGATACAGTAGACTGTGGGAGAGCTGGAAATTGGAGGGGAATGAGGAGAAAGCGAGGACTACCTGAAATTAGAGAAGTCAATGTTGATACCGCTGGGGTGTAAACTACCCAAGCAAATATGAGGTGCTGCTCCTCCAATATGCGGTGGGCCTCACTCTGGCCATGGATGAGGCCCAGGACAGAAAGGTCGGAGCCACCGGGAGATCAGGGTGGCCATATCTTGTAGTAACCGGAAGGGAGCGCTGCTGCCAGTGGTCAGGCTGCAGTGACAGCATCCGGGCGGAAGGTGGCGATGTGGGCGTAACCGGGTGTAGAGGGTTTAGGGCCCGGGCATGGACACGAGCCTGTTGCTGCTCTACAGAGTTGTTAAATAAAGATATACTCCGTTTACTTCATGGTACGAGCCTTATTACAAGAATAACTCAACATGGTGTCAGAACTGGGAGATTAGTAAGCAAAAAATAAATAAAGAAGAAGAGGAAGGTGTATTGTTTTGGCGGGAAATGAGAGAGGAGCCGGCAGATATGGTGCAACCTACACCAACTGCTACGTTCACAATACAACCTCCAGATCCATTCGATTTTACCAAGCCTCAAGAATGGGGGCGTTGGATCAGGAGATTCGACCGCTTTCGGCTTGCAAGCAATTTAAACGCGACGTCGGCAGAAAACCAGGTGAACACGTTAGTGTATTGCATGGGCGATGAAGCCGAAGATGTGCTAAAGGGGCTAACGCTAACTGCAGATGAGAGGAGGATGTACACGGATGTCAAGGTGGGCTTTGATGCATTTTTTACCTAAAAATAATGTAATCTACGAAGGAGCCAAGTTCAATCAGCGTGTGCAACTGCCGGGAGAAACGGTGGATTCCTTCATCACTGCTCTATACGGATTAGCTGAACACTAACTATGGACAGTTACAGAACGAGCTGATCCGCGACAGGTTAGTGGTCGGGCTGAGAATCGTCTCATTGTCAGAAAACCTACAGCTAGACAGAGACCTAACCCCTGAAACTGCTATAACACAGACAAGGCAGTCTGAAGAAGTTAGACGATTGCGGTCTGACTTAAGATGAGAAAATAGCGGTGCTAGCAAGTGCTCAAATGTTGATGCTGTGCATGCTAAAAGCTACAGAAAACCCAAATTTCCCATAAAGCCTCAGCCACAAGCACAAACACCAGGCAAAAATAGACTTAATACACGGCCTCAGCCAGATTCAAAGGCCTGTTATAGATGTGGAAAAATGCCCTCGCATGGAAAATTGGAATGCCCTGCTAAAGATGCTGTGTGTCACAACTGCGGCAAAAAGGGACATTATGGCAAAGTGTGCAGAAACAGTGCAAAATCTCTCAATGCTGTCACTACAGAGGAAGAAGAGAACTTTTTCCTGGGAGCCGTGGATGCTGGAAAAGACCCGTGGACGGTGCAGCTACAAGTGAGACAAAAAAAAGTGTGCTTTAAAATAGACATGGTGCTGATGTCACCGCCATGCCAGCGGAGGTGTACCATGACATTACAGGGGGGCATGATGTGAAGCGCCTGGCAGTGTCGACACGCCCATTGTTTGGGCCAGGGGGCAATGCACTCTCTGTCCTGGGTGTAGCCAGAGAAACACTGCGCAGAGGCAAAAAGACAGCCATAGAGAACACGTATGTAGTCAAAGACCTGCACACTGCACTGTTGGGAAGACCTGCCATAGAAAAGCTTCAGCTTGTGTGCAGGGTTGATGGCATCACCTTGGAATCAGTGAAACAACAATATCCGAAGCTGTGTAGCGGCTTGGGTCTTGTTCGGAGGCCATACTCAATTAAATTGAAGCCAGAGGCTGTGCCCTTCTCTCTCCACATGCCACGCAGAGTCCCTCTGCCGCTTATGGGAAAAGTGAAGGAGGAGATAGACCGTATGGAGAAGATGGGCGTAATCACCAAGATTGAGGAGCCAACTGATTGGTGTGCCGGGATGGTGGTGGTGCCGAAAAAAGCAGGTGATGTTCGCATTTGTGTGGACTTCACAATGATGAATGGATCAGTATGCAGAGAAACGTTTATCCTGCCTTCTGTCGAGCACACTCTGGGCATGCTAGCTTGCGCAACAGTATTCAGCAAATTAGATGCCAACAAGGGCTTTTGGCAAGTACCATTGACAAAAGAGTCTGCCAAATACACCACCTTCATCACGCCTTTTGGGCGCTACTATTTTAACCGTCTACCCTTTGGCATAGCATCAGCCCCCGAGCACTTTCAAAGGATGATGATGACAGAAGTTACCGGTGGCCTGGAGGGGGTACTGTGTCACATGGATGACATCCTGGTCTGGGGACAGACGCAGGAGGAGCATGATGTGCGGCTACATGCGGTGCTAGAGAAGGCACAAAATGCCGGCATTACGCTCAACATGGGCAATTGTGAGCTCACACGCCACACAGTCAGATTCCTGGGTCATGTGATTTCAGCAGATGGAGTGAAGCCAGATCCAGAGAAGACGAGAGCAGTACAAGAGATGGATGCACCCAAAAATGTCAACGAACTCAGGAGTTTTCTGGGCATGGTCAATCAGCTGGGCCGCTTCTTGCCTAACCTGGCTGTAAACGACAAAGTGCTACGAGACCTGCTGTCCAAGAAGAACCACTGGTACTGGGGGACAGAGCAGCAGGCCGCCTTTGATCAGTTAAAAACAGAGCTGTCATCCACACCAGTGCTCACATTATATAACCCAAACAGTGCTCTAAATATCTCTGCTGATGCCTCTTCCTTTGGCCTGGGGGCAGTCCTGCTGCAGAAGAGCGACGCCATGTGGTCACCTGTGGCATATGCGTCCAGGTCAATGACACCAACAGAGCAGCGTTATGCTCAAGTAGAAAAGGAGGCATTGGCTGCGACGTGGGCATGTGAAAGTTCAGCTGTTTCATCCTGGGAAGACCATTCGAGCTGGAAACTGACCACAAGCCGTTGGTGAGTCTGCTGGGAGGGAAAGCTTTGGATGACCTCCCACCAAGATTCCAAAGATTTAGGATGAGACTCATGAGGTACAGCTATACCTCTGGTCATGTCCCTGGCAAAAGCCTGTGGACAGCCGACACCTTATCTCGCGCTCCTCTGAGAGCCGCAAGAACACACACAGACACAAGCCTATTAGAGGACACCAATATCTATGTAGACTCTGTCATCAGCAACATTCCTGTCAGTGGAGATTATCTGAGCAGCCTACGTGAGCACCTGCAGGCAGACAGCACATGCCCGACAAAAGACAACTGCAGGGAGTGCTGAGACATTACTGGGCTGATAGAGCAGTGCTGACTGTGCACGATGGGCTGCTGCTGCGGGGCACGAGGCTCGTCATCCCATCAGCCTTACAAGGTGATGTGCTGCAGAGACTACATGAGGGACACCTGGGGGTGAGAAAGTGCAGGGGCCGGGCCAAACAGACGGTATGGTGGCCAGGACTCAGCAGCCAGCTGAATGACATGGTGCTGAAATGTAGAACCTGCATCCAAGAGAGAAGTGTAAAATGACTTATTCCCCGCAAATGTATTTTACTACAACTGTTTATTAAACTAACTGTTTTACACTATGCTGTAGCTGTCCGTGGTCATCACTGGAGCTAGAGAGCGAGCTAGAGGTGGGGACACTACAATTATACTGGAGACAATGGGGAGTGGTTAGTAGTGGGGAGGTCACTATGGTTAAAGGAACATGCACTGATCTACATCCTTCCTCTTAGAAATGAAAGCATGACAGGTAATATACAGAGTGACCACGGCTCATACGCTACCAACACAAACCACACCGGGAACAAGTAAAAGCTACGCGAACTCCCCGTAACGGACAGGCGGCTTGACCAGCCGGGCAGAGCGGGTGCGCAAACCGCACTCCTCCTCCCCGGCGGGAGCAGAAGGGACAGCAGCTGGGGCATCGGCAGGAAAGCCGGGCGGTGGAAGGGGAGGAGGAGGTGGAGAAGCGGCCGGGGAGACCGGTTTGGCAGGCGAGGCAGGGGAACGAGGCTGTGGGGAGCGGGGGAGAGAGAGTTGGGAGGGGAGGGTGCGCGGCATGCGAGCAGTGGCCGGGGCCGGCGGGGCAACGGGAGGGCTGGAGGGGATGGGGGGATGGAACGGATCGGCGGGGGGCGGAGTGGGCTCGTTCACGAGCAGTAGGTGTTGGCGGGAGCGACGGTAGATAGCCCCCTCGTAATCGACGAGGTAGGAACGTGGTAAACCGGCGTTGCCAACCACTACGGCCAGGCGGCAGTGGCCAGAAGGGGGCTGCATGCGAACCACCTGCCCCGCGAACAGCCGTGGAAGGGGCCGGGCGGACTTGTCAAAGGAGCGCTTCTGGATCTCCTTCTTTTGGACAATGCGCTCCGCGACAGTGGCAGGGTTCTGGACCGAGGGTTTGAGGGACTGTTGAGAGACCGGCAGGGGAGGTCGGGTGGTGCGGGACATGAGGCGCTGGGCAGGTGAACCGAGCGCGGGGTCGCGGGAAATGTTGCGGAGGTTGAGCAGGGCAAGGTGGAAGTCGGAACGGTAAAGGCGGCAGTGTTCCAGCAGCTCCTTGGCACTGCGGACGGCCCGTTCAGCAAGTCCGTTGCTTTGAGGATACTCGGGGCTGCTGGTGATGTGGCGAAAGTTCCAACGGACAGCGAAGGCACGGAACTCAGCGCTGGAGAATTGGCTGCCGTTGTCAGATCGGAGGGTCACCGGGGAGCCGAAGGTGGAAACGTGGCGGCGAAGCTTCCCGATGACAGCGGCAGATGTGATGGAGCAAAGCTGATCCACCTCGAAGCAGCTGGAATATGAGTCCACCAGGACCAGGAAGTGCTTTCCGCGTCAGTGGCAACGGACATCCATGGGAGCTCGGGAGCCGGTGGCTGCAGGAGAGGCTGGCGCTGATGATGGGGATGCAGAGTGTTACAGGCAGCGCAAGCGGAGACTCTGTCACGGATGTCTTGAGCCATACCTGGCCAGTAGAATTGGCTCTGGGCCTGGGACAAAGTAGCTTCCACCCCGGGGTGGCCGCTGTGAGCAGATTGGAAATAGTGATCCCGCAGGGCGGCTGGCACCACGACCTTGTGACCCTTCACCACCACGCCGGCGTGCAGCACCAATTCATCCCTAATCAGGAAGTAGGGCACCGCACCTGCAGGCAGTGCAGAGCGTCGGTCAGGCCAACCTCGGCGGATAACGTCCGCAAGTTGTTGCAGGGCAGGAACAACAGCAATGTGTTTCACCAGGGACTGCATCTGCTGTGAAGGAACAATGTTAACGTTCAGTACCATGAGGTCGGACGACTCGTAAGGGTGGCGGGCAACGGAAGGCAGCGGAGCACGGGACAAGGTGTCGGCTACAAACATGTCCTTGGAACAAGCGAACACCACGGCAAGTAGTTCTTTCTCAATCTGGGCATAGCGTTGCTCGGCAGGGGTCATGGTGCGAGAAGCGTAGGAGACAGGTAGCTGCAGGCCATCATTAAGCTGCAGCCTAGCGGCACCGAGACCGAACTTAGAGGCATCGCAAGTGGGGACAATGGGTCTGTGCAGATCAAATAATTTCAGAGTCGGCGTGTCGGCGAGCTTCGACTTGAGAGCCACGAAGGCTGACTGGTGATGTGGGAGCCAGACCCATGCGGAGTCCTTTTAAATTAGTTCCCTCAGGGAGGCACTCAGTTCACTGAGGTCGGGTATGAACTTACCCAGGTAATTGACCATGCCCAGGAAGCGCTGCAGGCCAGGGACATCGGTAGGAGCGGGCATCTCGGTGACCGCCGACGTTTTCTGGGGGTCGGGCTTCAGATCCCCTGCCGTGAAGACATTGCCAACGTAAGTGACTTCCGGAACCGGAATCAACATTTCTTCGGGTTGAGCTTAAGGTTTATCTCACGAGCCCTGTCCAGGACTTTGCGGAGGTGCAGGTCGTGCTCAGCGACGTCCCTCCCGTACACCAGGATGTCATCCACGATGATAGCGCACGGTAACCCAGCAAACAGCTGTTCCATGGTGCGCTGGGAAACCTCACTAGCCGAGTTGATCCCGAACGGCATGCGGAGGAAACGGAACCTGCCGAAGGGAGTGCTGAAGGTAGTGAGAAATGAGGAGCGTTCATCCAGAGGGATCTGCCAGAAGGAGCTCTTGGCATCTAGTACAGAGAAGACAGTGGCAGGGCCGACCTGTGCAGCAACGTCCTCCACCGTCCGTATGGGGTACTGCGGGCGCTTGATTGCAAGGTTTAGGTCCTTTGGGTTAATGTAGATCCGGATTTCGCTCTTGTCTTTCTTGGCGGCAACGACCATGGTGGAGACCCATCTGGTGGGGGCGCTCACCTCCTTGAGGATGCCCATGGCCACCATATCGCGCAGAGTAGATTCCACGCGGCCCTTCATCGCAAAGGAGACGCGGTGTGCCGGCCGAATCACCGGGTCGACGCTCGGGTCGACAACAGTCTTATAGTCGCAGGGCAGCTTGCCCAGAACGTCATCAAAGCGGTCGGGGTATTCGGCCAGGGGGTACATGGGGGGCCTGCACCAGGTGAATGCTGTGGTGGAAGGAGACTAACCCCGGGTCCTGACACGCACGGGCGCCCAGCAGGGTGACGTTGTCAGAGTCCAGCAGGTGGAAAGTGAGGGGCCGAGAGGTCTCAAGAACAGTGCAGACAAGAGTTGCCTTTCCCACGGGAACCAGGACGTCTCCCCCATAGGCATGGAGGCAGGTGTCACCAGGAAGAACTTTCTCACCAGATCTGATCTGCTTGAAAAGGCTTATTGACATAACATTGGCGAAGGCACCAGTATCAACCTTGGCTGAAAACGAATGGCCGTTCACAGTAACATGCATAGAGGGATCTGTAATCAGAGCAGGTGCACCCAAAAGTGAAAACACCGTTGGATCGCCATGGGAGGAGCCCGCATCAGTGTCTGGGAGCTCCTCCGGCTCGTACTGGGAAACCAGAGCGCTATCAGGGACTGCAAGGTTGTTTAGATCTGCGAGGTTGTTTAGATTCCTTCTCGGAGCAGGGACTGGCTTCCCACGGGAACGACAGGCGGCAGAAAAATGGTTGAGTTTGCCACAGGAAAGACAGGTCTTACCCTGTGCGGGGCAAACGTTTGATGGATGAGATGTAAAATGGCAGTTAGGGCAGCGCCGTGCGGTAGTTGAGGTGGTGACCTTTGTGGGGAAGGCAGCGGGGTTACGTCGTTGAGGTCCAGCGGACTGCTGGCGACCAGCTGCACCGGTAAAGTTAATGTCCTGGGACGCCGGGTGGGACATGGAGCCAACGGCAGAGGCCATGCGGGCGGCATACATTGTATCCCGCAGTGTCAGATCGGGCTTCACAAGGAGCTCCTCACGCAGTTTAGCGTTCCGGAGACCATGGACCAGGACGTCCCTAATTAATTCTTCAGTGGTGATTGTTTCAAGGCGGCAGCGCCGAGCCAAGTGACGCAAAGCGGCGATATAAGCGTCGATATGCTCGCCTGGAAGCTGCCGCCTCTGGAAGAAGTTAAAGCGTTCGATAATGTTATTGGTAGGAATATCACAGAGGGCAGTGAACTTAGCCATGAGACATACCGGGTCGTGACGGTCCTCACCGGCGGCGAAATCGAACGAAGCATATTGATCCATGGCTGCAGGGCCAGCGAGGTTGAGCAGCAGGTGAGCCTGTACAGCAGGAGTGGCATCAGGATGGGCAATGGCAATGTAGTGTTCGAAATCGCGCTGGAACACGGTCCAGCGATGGACAATGTCCGTGTCGAAAACCAACGTGCCAGGTCGACGACAGGAGTGGGACATAACAAAACGAACGGAGGGGAAAACTGGGAGAAAGAAAAAATAAAACAAAAATCGATAAACAGGAGACGCAGGTCTACCGCTGTGACAACATGTAAATGACGTATTCCACACAAATGTCTTTTACTACAACTGTTTATTAAACTAACTGTTTTACACTATGCTGTAGCTGTCCGTGGTCATCACTGGAGCTAGAGAGCGAGCTAGAGGTGGGGACACTACAATTATACTGGAGACAATGGGGAGTGGTTAGTAGTGGGGAGGTCACTATGGTTAAAAGAACATGCACTGATCTACAAGAAGGAACGTCAAAGAGCCGCTGATGCCAACGGAGATGCCAGGCAGGCCTTGGCAAACCTTGGGAGCTGACCTATTCACGCTGAAAGACAAGACTTATGTACTAGTAGTAGATTATTTCTCAAGGTATGTGGAAGTTGTGCTGCTATCACCCACAAGGTCCACAGATGTGGTGGTGCACCTGAAATCCATGTTTGCTCGTCATGGAATTTGTGAATTTCTTAAAAGTGACAATGGGCCCCAGTTCTCAGGTAGCCACTTTAAAGCCTTTGCTGCAGAGTATGGCTTTGTGCACATCACGAGCAGCCCCAGGTTTCCTCAGAGCAATGATTAGGTGGAACGCGCTGTACAAACCGTGAAAAACCTGCTAACAAAGGCGTCAGACCCATATCTTGCATTGATGGCCTACAGAGCAACCCCTCTACAGAACGGCTACAGCCCGGCCGAGCTGTTGATAGGGCGCCGCCTCCGCACTACAGTTCTTGCTCTTCCAACCCTGCCGAATCCAGTTTTGCCTGACTACAACGCGCTGGAGGCCAAAGAAAGGGACAAGAGGAGGAACGACGCAAGATCCTTCGACAAGAGGCACAGAGCTAGAAATCTGGAGCCACTAGTACCTGGGGAGGATGTGTGGATCACCGATGCACGAGTCCAGGGCACAGTGCAATCTACACACAATACCCCTCGCTCTTATATCGTCCAGGTGCCTCAGGGCACACTGAGGAGGGATCGGCATCACTTGGTGCCGCTGCAGACCAACAGTGGGGTAGTCGACGCGGATGGAATAGTCGACGCGGGTGAGCCACCGGTGGGAGAAGTTTCACCTACACCAGAGCCAGCTCCACCAGTGACAACATCACCCAGCAGAGAGTGCCCCACCACAGAGACTGTGCGGACCAGGTGTGGGAGAGAGGTTAGAAAGCCGAAGATTTATTGATTTGTTGTCACGGAAAAGAAAAAGAGAGTGAAATGTGATTGTGAAATTGTTCTGCTAAACCTGTTGCATTTACCTGAAACCTGAGAGTTTAAGTTTTGAAGAACACAGCCTGCTAAAGTAATAGTTCACAGTATGGTAACGTGTAAGTTATTTTATTTCTAGTTTGCCTGCTTGAAACAGGGACAGATCAGGGACAGGTCTTCCAGCAAAAGGGCAGAATAAACCCCTTAAGACCTGCAGAGACAAAGGTAGTCCACCCTTTGTTCTCAAAGAAAGGGAGATGTGGTATTATGGAATAATGGTGTAAGGAATGCCTTTATTTTGTAGTAACCGGAAGGGGGCGCTGTTGCCAGTGGTCAGGCTGCAGTGACGGCATCCGGGCGGAAGGTGGCTCTGTAGGCGTAACCGGGTGTAGTGGGTTTTGGGCCCGGGCATGGACACGAGCCTGTTGCTGCTCTACAGAGTTGTTAAATAAAGAGATACTCCGTTTACGTCGTGGTACGAGCCTTATTACAAGCATAACTCGACATAAACTACCCAAGCAAATATGAGATGCTGCTCCTCCAATATGCGGTGGGCCTCACTCTGGCCATGGGGGAGGCCCAGGACAGAAAGGTTGGATTCGGAATGGGAAGGGGAGTTGAAGTGTTGAGCCACAGGGAGATCAGGTTGGTTATTGCGAACTGAGTGGAGGTGTTGTGCATAGCGATCGCCAAGCCTGCGCTTGGTCTCACCGAGGCTGATCATATGCTGAATAATCCAACCACATTGTTGTTTGGAAGTGGAAATAAATAATAGAAATTGCATTCATTGCAATGTGTGAAAAGAGTTGAGATACTGTATTATAATTTTGCTACATGTCATTGTGTTATATATCATGTCTTGATTGGTGAATGTGTTTGTAGGAGATGGACCCTCATGGACAGGTGGTCTTTCATTAGTGGTCCAGGTCAACTCTAAGGGATATACAGTCTGAATACCAGTTGTGGGCTGAAGTGAGGTTCCGTACTTGGGCTCAGGTTTCAGATACCCTGTTAGTTGTAGTTTGGTGATACAGCATGGAAACAAGCCCTTCAGCCCACTGAGACTGCGCCAACCAGCGATCCCTGCACATCAACACTTCTCTACACACACTAGGGGCAATTGTTTACATTTACAATTATCCTACAAACCTGAGCATCTTTAGAGTTTGGGAGGAAACTGAAGATATCGGAGAAAACCCACGCAGGTCACGGGGAGAACATACAAACTGCCTCCGTTGCTGCTGCCGTTTCAGATGGGCTTTTGGGGGGAGGGGGCTCCAGACTCCAGCCCTTCTCCTGGATCCACGTGGAAGACCTGGCTGGGATCTTGCTGCACGCGTTGGAGGGGGTGCAGAGGGAGGGGGAGTGAGAGGAGGGGGGGGGGGGTGCAAGGGGAAGGGGGGGGGAGGTTGGGAAGAGTGGAAGGGGTGCTGAACGGCGTTTCCCCATCTTGCTGCACCCAGTGGGAGTTTGCGGAGGCATTGGAGGGTTAAAGGGCGGGGGGTCAGATTGAATGGCGTCCCCGAGATCACAACCACCCTGGTGTCCTGACCTAGGCCAGGCTCAGAGGTGAAGTGGTGGGGGGTCAGAGTTAGAGGGCAGGGCTTCCGTGACTTGCCTCGGACGCGGGGTGAGGTCAGAGGTCAGTCTGAATGTGAAAGGTCAGGGGTCAGCAGGTGTTGCAGTGAGTTTGGGAGGGTGGTTTTAGGGTTGAGGGTCGCTGCCGGGGTGAGAGGTCTGAGCGGGGGAGGGGCAGTTGTAACCGGTTCCACTAAGGAATAAAGGCCATTCACCCATCAGCCGACTCCTGTCTCTTTCACACTCTCTCCGCCAAGCCGACCTTACTCTTCAAAGCTGAGCAACCATTTCTTAACAATAAACACCAAATGCAAAGTCCATGCTGATTCAGATTCTATGGAAAGGTCATGTGAAATAGGAGCTGAATTAGTCCATTCGGCCCATCAAGTCTACTATCTCATTCAATCACGGCTGATCTATCTTTCCCTTTCAACACCATTCTGCTGGCTACACCCAATAACCCCTGACATCCGTTCTAATCAATAATTTATTTATCTCTGCCTTAAAAAGGCCGTTGACTTGGCCTCCGTGGCCGTCTGTGGCAATGAGTCCCACAGATTCACCACCCTCTGACTAAATAAATTCCCCCTCATCACCTCCCTAAAGGAACATCCTTTCCCTATCTCCCACTAGTGGAAACATTGTGAAAGTGGCCTGTCACAAAGTAATGTAAATTTATTAAAGATGGGTCAAACAAAGTTAGACACAAACATCTGGAGTAACTCTGCTGGACAGGCAGTATCTATGGAGAGAAGGAATGGAGGATGTTTCGGGTCGAGACCTTTCCTCAGACGGTCGGGCGAGGGTCTCGACCTGAAACATTACCCATTCCAGAGTTGCTGCCTGTCCTGCTGGGTTACTCCAGCATTTTGTGTGGATCTTCGGTGTAAACCAGCATCGACAGCTCACAGTGCCCAGAGCAAACAAACATAATTGATGGTGCCCTCCCCTAATTCCCCATTTGATGGTGCCCTCCCCTAATTCCCCATTTGATGGTGCCTTCCCCTAATTCCCCATTTGATGGTGCCCTCCCCTAATTCCCCATTGTTGGGAAACAGGCCCTTCTGCCCTCCAAGTGCACGCTGACCACAGTTTTTGTAAATTACACTGTTGTACAGGAAATAGATAAGAAAGTGGGATAACCTAGTTCGCTTGAGTTAACGTACAAACACGTATGTCTTTGAGATGTGGGAGGTAACCAGAGCACCTGGACACATCATCATCATCTTCGGCGGTTCCTCGAAACGAGTATGACTGCCCTCTCCTCTCCATAGGGTCGTCCACTTGTGGGTCTGCAGATGTCTGTAGAGGCCGATCTATGATCCACACACCTTTGTGCAACGTGGGCAGTGGAGACTGGCGGTAGTTGGTAATTGTCGTGCCCCCTTCTCTCTCTCCTTACTGTGCTGTCGCTTTGTCTCTGCGACAAGGCATTATTTCATTTTGTGACGAGTAGCTCCTCCAGGAGTGTCTGTCCAGTGCGATGAGATCCCAGTTGCTTGATGTGATGTGGAATTTCTTCAGACTGTTCCTGGACAAAACGTACGCGGTCACTGGGAGAACATGCAAACTTCACAACAGCACCTGAGGTCAGGATCGTACTCAAGTCTATGAGGCAGCAGCTCTACCACCCCCCACTCTCAGTCTGAAATATAAAATGGGTGCAGGAGTAGGCCATTCGGCCCTTCGAGCCAGCACAGCCATTGAATATGATCATTGCTGATCATCTAAAATCAGTACCCCGTTCCTGCTACTTCCCCATAACCCTTGATTCCCTTAGCCCTAAGAGCTAAGTCTAACTCTCTCTTGAGAAGAAAGGCATCGACCCAAAGCACCACCAATTACGTCTATCCAGAGATGCTGCCTGTCCCGCTGAGTTACTCCAGCATTTTTTGTCCATCTTCAGAGTAAACCAGATATACTACAGTTCTGCAGTCTGCACTTCCTTCCCACACATTTTTCTAGTCATTGGCTGAGAGGAGAGAAGCAGAGACAGAAAGCAGAAGTCAAGGCCGTTATTCGCAAGCAGTGAAGTGTGGGAAATATACTGGAGGAGTGGCAACACTTCTGGAGGAGGAATCGGAAGAGATAGGAGACCAGTGTCAGAGCAGACATTCCTGGAGCGAGCAGAGGCCAGTGGCATTGAAAGGCCCTTGTTTGTTCCAACGTCCTGTCTTTATAGACGGTCAAATGTGAGGGTGGAAGGGAGTCTGGCTGCTGAACAACAGATGCTGTGTGTTGGCTACTGTCATGCTGTTGTTGAACATGGAAGATGTCGGTTTGAGAGAGAAAGAGAGAAGCAAAAACAAAGGCAAAGAGACAGAGAGATGGACAGAGAGAGACAGAAACAGACAGTGAGAGAGACAGACAGACGGAGACAGTGAGAGACACATAGACAGAGAGAGACATGCAGAGAGAGAGAGAGAGAGAGAGAGAGAGAGAGAGAGAGAGGCGCATGGCGAGAGAGAGAGAGAGAGCAGGACGTGGGGTACGATGTATTATCGAGCGAAAAAGGCAGACTGTTGCAGTGTGTTATAGAGTGGAAGGCAGAGGGATCATTGTGAACACCAGTGTATGGAGCAGGAGAGAGAAGAAGAGAGGACAAGGAGGTAAATGGAATGAAGGTGTGCAAAGGCAGTGTGAGTGGGCTGGGTGTGGTATGTAGTATTAACACTGGTCTGTATTGTTGTTGGCCTCTCTGTATTGTGCTTCAGTAAGGATACACTGTCACAATGTTCCAGTGAATGATGTCATTCAGAAGTTGGGTGTGTGATCTGGAGACCGTGTCCCCACCACACCACAGCGGTGAGGAGTTTAAACTCAGTCCATTAAATCTGTGCAATTAAAGGCCTGTGTCTGTAGTTATGACATTGGGAAAGAGATTGTTTAAGAAGGAACTGCAGATTCTGGAAATATGCTGGAGAAATTCAGGGGGTGAGGCAGCATCTTTGGAGCAAAGGAATAGGTGACCTTTCGGGTCGAGACCCTTCTTCAGACTGATGTGGGGGTGGGGAGGGGTGGGGTGCGGAAGTTGAAGAAAGGAAGAGGCGGAGATAGTGGGCTGTGGGAGAGCTGGGAAGGGGAGGGGAAACAGGGAGAAAGCAAGGACTACCTGAAATGGAAAGTCAATGTTTATACTGCTATTTCAGGTAGTCCTTGCTTTCTCCCTCTTTCCCCTCCTCTTCCCAGCTTTCCCACAGCCCACTGTCTCCGCCTCTTCCTTTCTTCTCCCCCACCCACACATCAGTCTGAGGAAGCGTCTCAATCCGAAACGTCACATATTCCTTCGCCCCATAGATGCTGCCTCACCCACTGAGTTTCTCCAGCACTTTTGTCTACCATTGGTGTCTAAACCCATGACTGTAAGCTTCAGGGAAAAGCATCTGCTGACTTTGCCTGATCTCGTTATGTGACTCTAGGCCCCAGTCATGAGGCCGACCCTTTTCAGCTCTGAAGTGGCCCAGGGAAACATCCAGTTCAAAAGCGGTTGTGGACAGGAAATAAATGTTAGTTCACTTCACTTGCACATCCTCCAACCTCATCTACTGTATCCACTGTTCAAGGTGTGGACTCTAATACATCTGCGAGACCAAACATAGACTGGGCGATCGTTTCGCTGAACACCTTCGCTTAGTCTGCCTGGACCAACATGATCTCCCGGTTGCCAAATACTTCAATTCCCCATCCCATTCCAACATTGACCTGTCTGGCCTGGACCTCCTCCACTGTCAGAGTGAGATGAAACACAAATTGGGGGAACAGCATCTCATATTTCACTTGGACAGCTTACAACCCAGCAGTATGAATATTGATTTCATGAAATTGTTTCCATGTCCCAGCTACACTAATCCCACCTGCCTGTGTTTGGCCCACATCCTTCCAACCCTGTCCTATCCATGTACCTGTCCCACTGTTTCTTAAATATTCAGATAGTCCCAGCCTCAACTATCTCCTCTGGCAGCTCATTCCATACACCCACCACCCTCTGTGTGGAAACGTTACCCCTCAGGTTCCAATTCAATCTTTTCCCCTTCACCTTGTCCTCTGGTCCTCAATTTCCCTACTCTGGTCAAAATACTCTGTGCATCTACCCGATCGATACCTCTCATGATTGTGTATCCCTCTGTAAGGTCATCCTCCTGCGCTCCAAGGATTAGAATTCCAGCCTACGCAACCTCTCCCATTAGCCGACCCTGATACCCTCAAGTCAAGTCAAGTCAAGTCAAGTCAAGTTTATTTGTCACATACACATACGAGATGTGCAGTGAAATGAAAGTGGCAATGCTCGCGGACTTTGTGCAAAAAGACAAACAACCTATAAACACAATCATAACACACTTATACTTGACATAATAAATAATGGAAGGAAAAACGTTCAGTAGAGTTAGTCCCTGGTGAGATAGGTGTTTACAGTCCGAGTGGCCTCTGGGAAGAAACTCCTTCTCAACCTCTCTGTTCTCACCGCATGGCAACGGAGGCGTTTGCCTGACCGTAGCAGCTGGAACAGTTGCAACATACTTATAAATCTTCGCTGTACCCTTTCCAGCTTGTTGGCATCTTCCCAATAACATTGTGCTCAGAACTGAACACAATACTGTAAATGTGGTCCCATCAATCAATGGCATATAATAGACAATAGGTGCAGGAGTAGGCCATTCGGCCCTTCGAGCCAGCACCGCCATTCAATGTGGTCATGGCTGATCATCCACAATGAGTAGCCCATTCCTGCCTCCTCCCCATATCCCCTGATTCTGCTATCTTTAAGAGCCATATCTAGCTCTCTCTTGAAACTATCCAGAGAACCTGCCTCCACCTTCTCCTAAGGGAGAGAATTCGAACATGACCTCTCAACTTCTATACTCAATACTCTGACTGATGAAATCCAATGTGTCATAAGTCTTTTGACCACCATATCTACCTGCGACTCCACCTTCAAGGAACCATGCACCTGTACTCGTAAATCCCTCTGCTCCACAACACTCCCCGGAGGCCTACCATTGTCTGGTTATGTCCCCAATGTATTTTCCCCGAGGTGTGTTCCTCCAATACCCGGCCCCATGGGCTTTCCTTCAATGTCTGGCCCTCGGACTTACACCATTTGGATCAGGTGCTGGTGTTGACTCCTCAGTATCTGTTGTATCCTATTCTGAACCTGTCCATGTCCTCTTCTGATGCGTTTTAGCCCAGTATCTGGTGTATTTGGTGCACTCATAGAGTCATAGATAGTGTAGCAGGCCTTTCGGCCCAACACGCCCACACCGGCCAACAATGTCCCAGCTACCCTAGTCCCACTTGCCTGCACTTGGTCCATATCCCTCCAAACCTGTCCTATCCATTTACCGGGTCCAACTTTTTTTTTAATTTATTTTTTATTTTATTTATTAGAAGTGAGTACAATGCATTGGTACAAAAATTATGTTAACATATTACATTCTCTGTACAATTTCCATTTTTTTGTAAAGAGAGAAGTGAGAAAAGAGAGAAGAAAAAGAGGTTATGAAAAGTGAAGAATAGACTAGTGAGCGTGAGTGAAAAACAGATAAAGAAAAAGTGAAAAAAAAGGAATGTGAAGAAGGAAAGCAGGCGGGAGATTATTCAGTCGCCACAAAGAGATGATTTTTTTATATTCTAAATCATCTTTCACCCATACGTGAAACTTTTATTTTTCATGATACTATGTCACCACATGGATCCAAGAAATCAATAAATGGGGCCAAACTCCTTAAGAATTGGTCTTGTTTGTCTATTAGGAGGAGTCTCATTTCTTCCAAACATATTACTAATCCACATTTTAACTGTTGGTATATTAGCATTTTTCCAAAACGTAAGTATAATTTTTTTTGTTGTTATTAACCCATAATTGAAAAATGAGTTTTGGTGTGTATTTAATTTGTTCCCATCTCCACTTACTCCAAATATAATCATTTCAGTATTAGGTCTATTTTTGTTTTTAATTTTTTTATATAGTTTTGTACAAGAGACAAATGAGTGCGTAATATTGGCATTTTGAGAAAGACATTTATCACAAATGGGAGAAATATTTGGATAAAATTTACTAAACCTAGTTTTGGAATAATATAATCTATGTAATATTTTAAATTGAATTAAATTATGTCTAGCATTGATCGAACATTTATGTATATGTATCAAATATTTTTCCCATGTTTCTTTTGAGATTTTTATCATTAATTCTTTTTCCCATTTCTCTAATTGCCTCTGTGATGGTAATTACTATGTTTAAAATACTGTTATACAAGTATGATATTAATTTGTTTGGCTCCGCCTTGATATTCATTACTTCTTCCAGTGGGTCTAAAATTAAACTTTGGAATCTTGGTATATATTTCTTCATAAAATCACATACCTGTAGGTATTTAAAATATTGATTGTTATTCAATTTAAATTTTGATTTTAGTTGTAGAAATGAAAATAAATTCCCCAATTCATACAAATCACTCACCTAACTGTTTCTTAGACGATGGACTACCTCCTCTGGCAGCTTGTTCCATACACCCACCACCCTCTGTGTGAAAAAGTTATGCCTCGTATTCCTTTTAAATCTTTTCCCCTTCACTTTGAACCCATGTCCACTGGTCCTCAATTCCCCTACTCTGGGTAAAAGACTCTGTGCATCTACCCGATCTATTCTTCTCATGATTTTGTACACATCTATAAGATCACCCCTCATCCTCCTACGCTACATAGAATAGAGACCCAGCCTACTCAACCTCACCCTGTAGCTCACACCCTCGAGTCCTGGCAACATCCTCGTAAAGTCCTGGCAACATCCTCAACTGAAGTCCCTAAAGTGATGAGTAAAGTGATGATCAACTCCAAACATTTCATGTTCTTGTTATTTTCTTTAATTTATTTATCTAATTTCATATGAAAACTTGCAGTTCAGCAGAAAAAATAAGCTGCAGACAATGAGTTAAACAACAACTGCTTTACAAAATCTGATTGAGCAAGTCCCCAAGTATCGGCCCCTCCTCCACCACATTGCTTCCTGTTTCTTCTCCCCACCCCATGCCCCCTTCTTGCTCCACAATATCAGCGCATCCCTCCCCCTCCCACACTCCCCTCTTCTCCTTCACTCATCACATTCCCATCCCCTTCTCCCCTTTCCCAAACATGAATCCTGCCTTCCTCTCCCACTGCTGCATGCCACCCAATCAAGTGTCTCATACCCTGGCATTTTCCCACTGTCATGTCCTATCATGCCCCCACCACTCGCCTCACCCCCTTCAGTCCCAACCAGTTTCTCCCCAGCATCCCCAGTGCATTTCCAAGTTTATCTCCTGTAATGAGCGTTTGCAGTGCAGTAGCCTCGGATTGCCGAGTGAGTGAGTGAGTGAAAGACAGGGAGACTCCATTTGTCAACGTCAACAGCTGCATGGCGATCTCTTGAGTGAATGTGGCGTGTGTGTCGGCTGGTCATTGTTGCACCTGTAATATACACAGAAAGTTAGATATTGTGTGTGGCAAGGTGCAGCACAGATGGTGATCTGCAGGGACAGGCCAACTAAATAACAGACAGTCTGTCCTTAACCCCAGAGATGGACCCTCAAGGACAGGGGGTCTGCATCTTTTCTCGGACCCTCGAGGATTGGTGGTCTGTGCATGTTTGTAGGAGATGGACCCTCATGGACAGGTGGTCTTTCATTAGTGGTCCAGGTCAACCCTAAGGGATACACAGTCTGAATACCAGTTGTGGGCTGAAGAGATGTTCCGTACTTGGGCTCAGGTTTCAGATACAGAGTACCCTGTTAGTTGTAGTTTAGTGATACAGCATGGAAACAAGCCCTTCAGCCCACCGAGACTGCGCCAACCAGCGATCCCTGCACATCAACACTTCTCTACACACATTAGGGGCAATGTTTTACATTTACATCAAGCCAATTATCCTACAAACCTGTACATCTTTAGAGTTTGGGAGGAAACCCGAAGATGTCGGAGAAAACTCACGCAGGTCACGGGGAGAACGTACAAACTCCGTACAGACAGCACCCGTTGTCAGGATGGAAGCCGGATCTCTGGCGCTGTAAGGCAGCAACTCTATTGCTGTGCCACCGTGCCGCACAACATTTGATATGAATACAACGTTTGTTTGATTTCCTTGTGTGTGCCCCAAATACCCAGCTTTCAATGAATGTTTGCTGTATCAAGGCTCAGAGGACAGGAGTAAAGAGGACAGGTTCAAAGACCAGGGGGATGTGAAGGGTCCCATAGAAATATAGAAAATAGGTGCAGGAGGAGGCCATTCAGCCCTTCGAGCCAGAACCGCCATTCATTGTGATCATAGCTGATCATCCCCAATCAATAACCTGTTCCTGCCTTCTCCCCATTCCCCTGACTCCACTAGCCCCTAGAGCTCTATCTAACTCTCTCTAATATCCATCCAGTGATTTGGCCTCCACTGCCCTCTGTGGCAGGGAATTCCACAAATTCACAACACGCTGGGTGAAAAAGTTGTTTCTCACCTCAGTCTTAAATGGCCTCCCCTTTATTCTAAGACTGTGGCCCCTGGTTCTGGACTCACCCAACATTGGGGACATTTTTCCTACATCTAGCTTGTCCAGTCCTTTTATAATTTTATATGTTTCTATAAGATCCCCCTCATCCTTCTAAACTTTAGTGAATACAAGCCTAGCCTTTTCAATCTTTCCTCATATGACAGTCCCGTCATCCCAGGGATCAATATCGTGAACCTACGCTGCACTGCCTCAATCACAAGGATGTCCTTCCTCAAATTAGGAGCCCAAAACTGAACACAATACTCCAGATGTGTATTTAAAGAAGCCTTTTTAAGGAATAGTTTAGCACAATCTTTTTATGAAGCTTCTATTTCTTTAATTCTTAAAAATGATAAAGACCCTACTGAAGTGACATCATATAGACCTATATCAATGCTAAATGTAGATTTCAAAATTATTTCCAAAATATTAGCTATGAGATTGGAAAAGATTTTACTGCAAATTATCTCTGAAGATGAGTAATAAATCGAGCGCGGGGCTTGTTTTCACAGAGGCCCGGGACCGTTGGAGAGCAGTGGAGGAGGGTCAGGGCGGTGAGTACTTAAATCGGGCGCGGGGCTTGTTTTCACAGAGGCCCAGGACCGTTGGAGAGCAGTGGAGGAGGGTCAGGGCGGTGAGTACTTAAATCGGGCGCGGGGCTTGTTTTCACAGAGGCCCGGGACCGTTGGAGAGCAGTGGAGGAGGGTCGGGGCTTTTACCGAAATCCGTAACGTTCCACACTCCATAGTGAGGTTTTGTTGTGGAAGCCGCTGATTGGTGGAAGCAGACTAGAGGAAGCAGCTGATTGGGTGCAACCTCAGGTTAGCATTTGTGCTTTCTGGTTAAAGGTGCACTGCTTTAGTAAAGGTACAGTGGGCTAAAGGTACAGTGGGCTAAAGGTACAGTGCTTTTTGTTTATAATAAAGGGCAGTTTAAAGGTCACGAGGGAGCAGCTGTTGTGAGTCAGATACCTGCTGATTTCTCCCAGATGTTTATATTGTATTATACTGGTATCGGATCCAGGGTAAGGCGAGAGAATGACAGTCAGAGCAGTGTACTGTTCTGGATGTCAGATATGCGAGGTCATGGTGTCGGATGGCCCTCCAGACGTCCACATCTGCACCAGGTGCAGCGAGATGGGGCTCCTAAGGGACCGTATTAGGATCCTGGAGCAGCAGCTCGATGACCTCTGTCTGGTCAGGGTGAGTGAGGAGGTCATAGAGGGGCGTTATAGGGAGGTGGTCACTCCAAAACCACGGGAGAGAGACATGTGGGTCACGCTAAGGAAGGGCATGGGGCAGAGGCAGGAACGAGTGAGTACTCCAATGTCGGTACACCTTGCAAACAAGTACTCATGTTTGAGTACGGATGGGGGTGACAGCCTACCCGGGGGTAGTGACAGCGGACGGGCCTCCAGCACAGAGACCGGCCCTGTTGCTCCAAAAGGTAGGGGAAAAAAGAAGAGGGCAATAGTAATTGGGGACTCTATTGTTAGGGGGTCGGATAGGCGATTCTGTGGACGCAGTCGGGAGACCAGGATGGTGGTCTGCCTCCCTGGTGCCAAAGTCTCGGACGTGTCTCAACGCATCCAGGATATCCTGAAATCAGAGGGAGAGGAGCCTGAGGTCGTGGTACATATAGGTACAAATGACATGGGTAAAAAAAAGAGAAGAGGTCCTGAAGGGAGGATTTAGGGAGTTAGGAGGAGAGTTAAGGAAAAGGACCAAAAAGGCAACAATCTCAGGATTACTGCCTGTGCCACGCGACAGTGAGAGTAGGAATGGAGCAAGGTGGAGGATAAATGCGTGGCTGAAAGGCAGGTGCAGAGGTCAGGGATTCAAGTTTCTGGATCATTGGGACGTCTTTTGGGGAAGGTGGGACCTGTACAGAAAGGATGGATTGCACTTGAACCCGAGGGGGACCAATATCCTAGCGGGGAAATTTGCAAAGGCTGCTGGGGAGACTTTAAACTAGAATGGTTGGGGCGAGGGACTCAAATAGCGAAAGCTAGTACACAGAATGGGAGGCAGGAAGCAGAAAAGGGAAGCACTCGGACACAAGAGGAGAAAGAAAAAAAAAGAAATAAACAGAGAAGAAGAGACGGGGAGTTTCTTAAATGTGCATATTTTAATGCTAGGAGCATTGTAAGAAATGTGGATGAGCTTAGAGTCTGGATAGACACCTGGAAGTATGATGTTGTGGCGATCAGTGAAACATGGTTGCAGGAGGGCTGTGATTGGAAACTAAATATTCCAGGATTTCGTTGCTTCAGGTGTGATAGAATTGGAGGGGCAAGAGGTGGAGGTGTTGCATTGCTAGTCAGGGAACATATTACAGCAGTGCTTTGGCAGGATAGATTGGACTGCTCATCTAGGGAGGCTATTTGGGTGGAACTGAGAAGTGGGAAAGGTGTGGGCGGCGCGACTCTGGTCAGCAGCGGCCTCTGCAGTCTGTCCGCGTTTTATTATTTTTCTGTCTGTGTTTTTATGTAGTTTTTGTTATTTTTTGTTGGGGTGTGTGTGTGGGGGGCGGGGGTGGGGTGGGAGTGGGGGGGGGGGGGGGGGACTTTTTAAATCTCTCCCTGCACGGGAGACCCAACCTTTTCTCGTCGGGTTTCCGTTGTCGTTGGGGCCGCAACGAGGAGCGGCCGCCAACAGGAAGAGACCGGGGACTCTGGTGCCGACGACTCACCGTCACCGTCGCGGGGCTGGCCGAGTCCGGAGCGGGTGGAGCGGTGGAGGAGCGCTGCTGCTGCTGCTGCTGCTGTGGCCCGACCGGAGAGTCGGAGGCTCCAACGGCAGGTCTGTGGACGGCGGCACCGGGAGCCCGCGGGTCCCTGGAGGGAGACCGCTTTTCAGGGCTCTCGCAACGGCGACTTCCCCCGCCCGAGTTGCGGGGTTGAAGAGCTCCTGGAGCGGGGCCTGACATCACTGCCCCGCGCGGCTTGGAATGGCCGCGGGACTCTGCGAGCGCACGCCGGGGGCTCTAACACCAAGACCCGGTGTGCGACCTCGCACCACCCGGCGTGGCTTTAATGGCCGCGGGACAATCGCCATCGCCAGCCGGGGGCTTTGACTTTGACTCTGACATGGGGGGGGGGGGGGGGGGGGGGTAGTGCAGTGGAGAGATAAGTTTATTTGGCCTTCCATCACAGCGATGTGATGGATGTTTATGTAAATTATGTTGTGTCTTGGGTCTATGTGTTTGTAATGTATGGCTGCAGAAACGGCATTTCGTTTCTCAAGGGGTCCAAATGACAATTAAATGTATCTTGTATCTTGTATGTTGTGTAGTAACACTTATAGGGGTGTATTATAGACCGCCAAATGGGGAACGAGAATTGGAAGAGCAAATATGTAAGGAGATTGCAGATATTAGTAGTAAGCACAAGGTAGTGATTGTGGGAGATTTCAACTTTCCACACATAGACTGGGAAACACATTCTGTAAATGGGCTGGATGGTTTGGAGTTTGTAAAATGTGTGCAGGATAGTTATTTGCAGCAATACATAGAGGTACCTGCTAGAGGACGGGCAGTGCTGGACCTCCTGTTAGGAAATGAGACGGGACAGGTGGCGGAGGTATGCGTTGGGGAGCACTTCGGGTCCAGTGATCACAATACCATTAGTTTGAATATAATTATGGAGAAGGTCGAACTGGACCTAGGGTTGAGATTTTTGATTGGAGAAAGGCTAACTTTGATGAGATGCGAGATGATTTAAAAGGAGTGAACTGGGACATTTTTTTTTATGGGAAAGATGTAGAAGAGAAATGGAGGACATTTAAAGGGGAAATTTTAAGAGTACATAATCTTTATGTTCCTATTCGGTTGAAAGGAAACAGTAAAACTTGGAAAGAGCCCTGGTTTTCAAGGGAAATTGGACATCTTGTTCGGAAAAAGAGGGAGATCTACAATAATTATAGGCAGCATGAAGTAAATGAGGTGCTTGAGGAATATACGGAATGTAAAAAGAATCTTAAGAAAGAAATTAGAAAAGCTAAAAGAAGATATCAGGTTGCTTTGGCAAGTAAGGTGAAAGTAAATTCTACAGCTACATTAATAGCAAAAGGATAACGAGGGATAACATTGGTCCATTGGAGAGACAGAGTGGGCAGCTATCTGCAGAGCCAAAAGAGATGGGGGAGATATTGAACAATTTCTTTTCTTCGGTATTCACCAAGGAGAAGGATATTGAATTATGTGAGGTAAGCGATACGAGTAGAGTATCTATGGATACTATGAGTTTCAAAGTGAAAGAAGTACTGACCCTTTTGAAAAATATAAAAGTGGATAAGTCTCCAGGTCCTGACAGGATATTCCCTAGGACAGTGAGGGAAGTTAGAGTAGAAATAGCCGGGGCTATGACATAAATATTTCAAATGTCATTAGAAACGGGAATAGTCCCCGAGGATTGGCGTACTGCGCATGTTGTTCCATTGTTTAAAAAGGGTTCTAAGAGTAAACCTAGCAATTACAGACCTTTTAGTTTGACTTCAGTGGTGGGCAAATTAATGGAAAAGATACTTAGATATAATATATATATATAAGCATCTGGATAAACAGGGTCTGATTAGGAACAGTCAACATGGATTTGTGCCTGGAAGGTCATGTTTGACTAAACTTCTTGAATTTTTTGAAGAGGTTACTAGGGAAATTGACGAGGGTAAAGCAGTGGATGTTGTCTATATGGACTTTAGTAAGGCCTTTGACAAGGTTCCTCATGGAAGGTTGGTTAAGAAGGTTAAACTGTTGGGTATAAATGCAGGAATAACAAGATGGATTCAACAGTGGCTGAATGGGAGAAGCCAGAGGGTAATGGTGGATGGCTGTTTGTCGGGTTGGAGGCAGGTGACTAGTGGGGTTCCTCAGGGATCTGTGTTGGGTCCTTTGTTGTTTGTCATGTACATCAATGATCTGGATGAAGGGGTGGTAAATTGGATTAGTAAGTATGCAGATGATACCAAGATAGGGGGTGTTGTGGATAATGAAGAGGATTTCCAAAGTCTACAGAGTGATTTAGGCCATTTGGAAAAATGGGCTGAAAGATGGCAGATGCAATTTAATGCTGATAAATGTGAGGTGCTACACCTTGGAAGGACAAATCAAAATAGGACGTACATGGTAAATGGTAGGGAATTGAAGAATACAGTTGAACAGAGGGATCTGGGAATAACCGTGCATAGTTCCTTGAAGGTGGAATCTCATATAGATAGGGTGGTAAAGAACGCTTTTGGTATGATAGCCTTTATAAATCAGAGCATTCAGTTTAGAAGCTGGATGTAATGTTAAAAATTTACAAGGCATTGGTGAGACCAAATCTGGAGTATGGTGTACAATTTTGGTCGCCCAATTATAGGAAGGATGTCAACAAAATAGAGAGAGTACAAAGAAGATTTACTAGAATGTTGCCTGGGTTTCAACAACTAAGTTGCAGAGATAGGTTGAATAAGTTAGGTCTTTATTCTCTGGAGCGCAGAAGTTTAAGGGGGGACTTGATAGAGGTCTTTAAAATGATGAGAGGGATAGACAGAGTTGATGTGGACACGCTTTTCCCTTTGAGAATAGGGAAGGTTCAAACAAGAGGACATGACTTCAGAATTAAGGGACAGAAGTTTTCGGTAACATGAGGGGGAAATTCTTTACTCAGAGAGTGGTAGCGGCAGGTTCGTTGGTATCATTTAAAAATAAATTGGATAGGCATATGGATGAGAAGGGAATGGACCCACTGCAGTTCGCCTACAGAGCCAACCGATCCACAGAGGACGCAGTCTCAACAACACTGAACCTCGTACTGTCACATCTCGATCGGAAAAATACCTATGCCAGGATCCTCTTCATAGACTTCAGCTCTGCTTTCAATACAATCATTCCGCAGCAGCTGGTGGAGAAGTTGGAGCTATTGGGGGTTGATGCTGGCACATGCAACTGGGTCCTGAACTTTCTGTCGCAACGGCAGCAGACAGTCAGCGTGGGCAGTAGGACATCAAAAACCATAGCCGTGAGCACTGGCTCACCCCAAGGGTGTGTCCTAAGCCCCCTGCTGTTTAGTCTGCTGACACACGACTGTACTGCTAGACTCAACAACAACTTCATCAACAAGTTCGCTGATGACACAACAGTGGTGGGTCTCATCAGTGACAATGATGAATCGGCGTACAGGATGGAGGTGGAGCTGCTCACAGGTTGGTGCAAATCCCACAACCTCATTCTTAACGTGGGAAAAACTAAAGAGATGGTGGTTGACTTCAGGAGGGCGGGGAAACAACACCATACACCTCTGCACATCGACGGAGCTGATGTGGAAAGGGTCAGCAGCATGAAGTTCCTAGGACTACATCTGTCTGATGACCTGACGTCCACGGCCAACACCACAGTCTGGTCAAGAGAGCTCAGCAGCGACTACACCCTCTCCGAAGACTACGTAAAGCAGGTCTCCCCACTACACACCTACGGACTTTTTATAGGGGGACTGTCGAGAGCACATTGACCTACGGCATCACTTCCTGGTTCGGGAGCTGCAAGGCGTACGAACGGCACCAACTAGACAGGATAGTGAAGACCGCCAGCAGGATTATTGGTGCTCCACTCCCCTTCCTGCTGGACATATACAGGAAGAGATGTATCAGCAGAGCCATCTCCATCATCAAAGACCCCTACCACCCATCGCATGACATTTTTCTCCATCCTGCCATCTGGGAAGAGGTACAGGAGCATTAGCTGCAAAACCAGCAGGATGCTCCTCAGCTTCTTCCCACAGGCTATAAGACTGCTAAATGGACTTTGCCCCCTGCCAAGTATCGCGCACAAACCCCCAACCTGGACACAATGCAGCAGAGCCACTGTTGTGCCGCTGCCGATCGGAACGCCTGTTGAATGTTTAGTAGAGTGTTAAATTTGTTCATGATACATGTAATTTTTATTTCTATTTATTTTTAATGGACACTGGTTGAGCAACGTTTTTTTGTTTCCTCTGGGTATGTGAATACTCAGGAAATGACAATAAGATATACAATACAATACAATACAATACAATAATTTGTCGGCAGGATAAATAGTGGTCCATTCAAACGTTATGTTGATTTTGTTGTAAAGATTGATTCAAAATAAGATCACGCATGAAAGAACAAGAGAGGAAAGTGATCTCAGAGACATGGGCCGATAACATGGGCCAAATTTATTCCCGGCTGTGAGATGATTCGTTGAAGAACCAGGATGATGAGATGAACGATTGTGTTATAAATACGAACGCCACTTGTCAAGGCAGGGGCACGATTAGGACACGTGTCCTTCTCAACATTCGTTCCTCGTCCACCACATACTCCAGGAATGACAATTTCTGGCAGACCTGTGCTTTCTGTGCCAGAGGTTGTGTACTTTCGTGTTGACCGTGAGTTTCCCGAAAATATATCAGCAATAATCAACATTTTGAACACGATAGATAAGGAAATCTGATTTGTGCTGTGGTATTTTATTTCAGCTCGGCTTTTAATTAACCGCTTAAATTTCTCCCTCTATTATAAAGAATGTCCATGCATGATCAAAAATCGATAATCCAGTGATTTAATGTGTAGTTCTACAAATGTAAACATCTCATCACAGCCACATCACATCCGAGGGCACAATGGACCAGCTAAACAATATAATGTTTTATTGCCTCGGATGAATATTGTAAGTTTCTGGCGTTTAAGCACCGAGTTAGGTGGATTAATTACTTGACTAACTAACCTGCGATATGTATCGACTATTCATTTGAACGATATACAAACATTGCAAGTAGACTTGCATTTCATCCACATAGCTGTCCGTTTAATGTTAACAGATATGTCAATCCTTCCATCAGTTCCTTTCTGAATTTGCTCTGTGACAAGGTGTAGATACACGTGTTTGTGCAGGTACAAAGAAGTTGCAACATAAACCCAAATTGTTGCAGGATAAATGTCGGGGTGTTCAAATATTTGTCTGTGTGAAAATAATTTTGAGTTTGCCATCCCATGGTCGATATTATATAAGGTATCCACAGCAATATGAAATTGGCAGATAGAGCGAACAACAAAAGCATTGACTTTTTCCGGTTCTCCACCTCGGGATCTTTCTGATTTTCACTATAGTTCCGGAACCCACGACGTAATTTATTTGCCGCTATAATATGTCTGATAGTTAAAACGTTGAAAAGTACAATCAAGCAGATTGGCATTAAAGGTGAAGAGATAACATGAAACAACTGGAATGCTTTCCAAGCGATCGAGGTAACGTATTCGTCTTTGCCGACGCACCGCCATGGCACATTGTCAATAACAACGTAAGGATCCACTGTAAAGTAAAAGGGAACGCACTTCGCGAAGCTCCCTGAAAATACAATAGTTATCACCAAGCTCGCTATTCTTTCGGTGCAGTATCGTTCCCGCACCCTTTGACTACAAATTGCGATACAGCGATCGAACGTGAAAGCCGCCGTTAGCCAAACGGAGCAATCCGTTGTCGCCAACCTCAGGACAAGAGTCATAGCGCAAATTGGAGTAATGAGCAAGAAACGAGCATAAAGGTAAACAGTGTTAATCTGCTCCAGTACAACAGCAATGACAACACCCATTAAATCAGCCGCGGCCATTGCCATCAGGTAACGAGAGACGCATTTGGAGAGACCACATTGACTCCGAGAGAGGATCACAATTGCCACTGAATTAACTACAATGAAGAAAAATACAAAATTTAGTTCAAAGCAGTGAAACTGAATCCATTTTTTTCGATGTACATTCAGAATGCGCGGCACCATGCTATTCATATTTCTCTGATCCTATACCGGGATTGGAGACCTGGTTATCGCCGACTAGAGACCAATCTATCCGGTCTCCGCGCGGCTGTACAGGGGGGTCGGGGGGGTGGGGGGGACTGAGGCGGAGCACATGAGCGGAGGTGGCGCCAGCAAATTGCAGCTGTTTGCAGGCGGGCCTATGATGGCACCACATCATATCCAGTGAGCGGCTGATGGCCAATTTGTCCATCACTGGAACATAAAATGCTGAACGGTCGTGGTAACAAAATGGATGGACGAACCACGAACCCATGAAATTGCAGAATTCTAATCACAGCCATCACACAAATCTACACGATACCTACAATCCCCGCTCGCCTGTTGCGAAATGCAGGCATTAAAAAGTTAAACAATAAAAAATATATAATTTCTAGCCAGATTAATGCTGGATAAATTCATCACGTGAGGCCTGTCCTATCGAGCTCAGATCGGGGGAAATTGAGGCACAAAATGAGATCCAGTCTCTTACCAGTGATACCAACTGCTGCAAGGATTGGATAGTAAATTCTCACTGTGTGGTAAATTGCTGGATAATCCATTTTAGCTGTGAGGCAGCGATCAATCGCGCAGAACGTTCGAGCTGCCACATGTACTGGTGAAGGTTCGAACAAAATCTTATATGGAGGAATAACCGCACTGAGCCAATTAATCACATCAGATACAAGCCAGTGAACAAACACAGAGTAAACATGTGTTGTACATTGACGCACGTAGATCGCATTTTCTTCTTCGATTCAGCTGTAAACAAGTATCATCTATAATAATGGGCGCATCTGCACATCAATAATATTTATTTCAAATTAGTTGTTTTTAGTTGGTCGGCTAAATTAAGTTATCGTCGCGCTCGTCATTCGACGGATTTGCGGTTGGAAACAACAGTGCCGGCGATGGTGTTTAATAAAATAAGAAGTTCTATTGATGGCGGACTGCAGGGGTGATGCGCCGTTGTGTATGGCTGCGTGCTCACGTTTCTTCTTCCATAAGGTTCACAGGGGGAGCTCTGTGATCAACAGCCTTAGGGAGGAGGACGGCTCGGTAGCATCCTCACAGACAGACATGCTGAGGGTCTGCAAATCCTTTTACACGGAATTGTATGACAGAAAGGCCACAGACAGCACCGCCTCCCAGAACTTCCTGTCCTCTATCACGGAGGTCTTGGAGGACAGCAAGCGGGATAGTCTGGACCAACCACTGACCCTAGAGGAGCTGACTGGCTCTATCCGCTCCTTTGACTCGAGTAAAACTCCCGGAAGCGATGGCTTACCGGCTGAGTTGTACTCGGCTCTGTGGGACTGGGTGGGCCCGGACCTGCTGGTAGTGTACAACGACATGCTTCTAGCAGGCAGCATGTCAGACTCCATGAGGAAAGGCAGCATTACCCCAATCTACAAGCAGAAGGGGGAGAGGAAGGATATAAAGAATTGGAGACCCATAACATTGTTGAATGTAGACTACAAGATCCTGTCTAAGGCCATCGCCAACCGGGTCAAGTCTGCTCTGGGACGGGTAATCCACCCGGACCAAACCTGTGCTGTACCTGGCAGGAAAATCTCAGACAGCCTAGCGCTGCTGAGAGATACCATTGCCTACCTGCAGGACAGACGGGTGGATGCCTGCCTAGTCAGCTTGGACCAGGAGAAGGCCTTCGACAGGATATCGCACACGTACATGAGGGACGTGCTCTCTAAAATGGGGTTTGGGGAGGGAATTCGAAATTGGATCAAACTGCTCTACACCAATATCAGTAGTGCAGTCCAAATCAATGGGTGGGAATCAGACAGTTTCCCTGTAAGGTCTGGAGTCAGGCAGGGTTGCCCTCTCTCTCCTGTCTTGTTTGTCTGCTGTATTGAACCTTTTGCCGAGTCCATCAGGAAGGATGCGAGCATAAGAGGAGTGACATTGCCAGGCAGTGGAGGCATTCAAGTAAAGACCTCCCTGTACATGGACGATGTCGCCGTCTTCTGCTCGGATCCAAGGTCGGTCCGCAGATTGATCAGCATCTGCGACCAGTTTGAGTCGGCCACGGGAGCCAGGGTGAACCGCAGGAAGAGCGAGGCCATGCTCTTTGGCAACTGGCCCGACCGATCTTCCATCCCCTTCACCATCAAGCCTGACTTCTTGAAGGTGCTGGGGATCTGGTTCGGGGGGGCTGAGGCGAGTAACAAGAATTGGCTGGAGCGGGTAGCCAAGGTGGGGAGGAAGCTGGAGCTGTGGAGGCAACGCTCCCTCTCCATAACTGGAAAAAATTTGGTCATCAGGTGTGAGGTGCTCTCGGGGTTGCTGTACTTGGCACAAGTGTGGCCTGTCCCTCCCTCCTACGCCACGGGGATCACCCGGGCCGTCTTCCAGTTCATCTGGGGGTCGAGGATGGACCGGGTGCGACGGGTCACAATGTACAAGTCGGCAGACAACGGGGGTAAAAGCGTGCCCAACGTCGCCCTCGCCCTGATGGCCACCTTTGTGTGTGGCTGCATCAGGCGGAGTGTAGAGCCAAGGCACGTGGGCACTAAGTGTCACTACCTGCTGAGGTTCTACCTGGCCCCGGTGTTGCGAAGGATGGGCCTGGCGCAGATGCCACGCAATGTGCCAGTCAGCTGGACATTGCCGCCCCATCTGTCGTCTGTGGAAAGCTTCTTCCGGACCAACACCTTTGACCACAAGTCCATCGGGCAGTGGTCAGCACGGAATGTCCTGCAGGCACTGCAGGGAAAGGGCTCGATGGGTCCGGTGGCGTGGTTCCCAGAGCAGACTGCCCAGCTTGTCTGGCAAAATGCCTCATCGCCAGAACTCACCAACAAGCACCAAGACCTGGCTTGGCTGGCGGTGAGGGGAGCCCTCCCAGTTAGATCCTTCCTGCACCGTCGGAACCTCACCACCAGCTCACGCTGCCCCCGGGACGGTTGCGGTGGAGAGGAGACGGTTGCCCACCTCTTTGCAGAGTGTGGGTTTGCAAAAAGAGTCTGGAGAGGTATGCAAGGGTCCCTGGAACGATTTATCCCGAACAGCTCCGTCACAGAGGACTCTGTGATCTACGGACTGTTCCCAGGGACACATTCAGAGACTGACATCGAGTGCTGCTGGAGGGTCATCAACTCGGTCAAAGACGCTCTTTGGTCTGCCCGAGCGTTGCTCACCACCCAGCAGAGCGAGATGTCCGTCAGGGAATGTTGCCGACTGGCCCACTGCAGACTGCAGGAGTACGTGCTAAGGGACTCGCTGAAGCTTGGTGCAGCCAACGCCAAGGCTCGGTGGGGGAGGACCACAGTCTAGGGTCCTTCCGCTGCTGGACATGGGGGGCACGGTATGGTGGAGACGCCCCTCAAATTAAATTAAGGGAAGGTATCCCACGCCAGGGGGCCACAGAGTGGCACGGGTGAGGGACTGTTTGGTGAAATTTGAAAAATGTAAAAAAATTGTACTGAAAAAACTTGTATAGTCTCCGAAAATGTCGGATAAATTTTGTTTGTTTGAATGGTTCAGGAATTGTATATATTTATCAATGAATAAAGTCTATTTTGAAATTAAAAAAAAAAAGTTGTGTATGGCTGCTCCGCCTGCAGTCCGTCCTTTCACCCTTTTCTATTTTTATTTTTAGTCCGGTCGCTACAAAATGTTTGTTGGAGGTATTCTTTTATGTGGTGGGTGGGGGGAGGGGAGGGGAAGGGGGAAACTATTTTAATCCCAGTCCTACCTGGTCGGAGATGCGGTTTTTCTCCGAACCGCATCTTCGTCCTCTCTGTGCGGCCTACCATCGAGCTGGAGCAGCGCTGGGGCGACGATTCCTGCCGGGACTACAGCTTCGCCGGCGGTGCAAATGCTGGAACACCAATGCCTTACCGGGTCGCCTTGCGGTAAGCTCCGGGACACTGTGAACGCCGACTGCGGAGGCCACATATAGACCCCGACCTCGGGTGGACTATGAGGAGGAGAATTGAATATTTTTAGTGCCTTCCCTTACAGTGAATTCTGCTGTGGGGGGACGTTTCTTGTTGATTTCTATAGTGTACTGTTCTGTGTCTTTCTTTTTTTTCTTTTTTATTTTATATGGATTTATTGACATTTAATCTATTCAATTAGTTTAATCAATCTCTGTAAAGCACTTTGGTTCAAAGAGATTTTGTTTAAAAGTGCTATATAAATAAATATTACTACTATTACTACTTACTACTCACTATCAATGTTTTCAACATACCCGGAGAGTCTATTATAGCTTGTGGTGAACATGGCGCGTCTGCTTTATTAAACTAATTGGATATCGGGATGTATTTAAACATCACACAATGCAACATAGAAATTGACTTCTCGGACCAATGCTTCTGTACCACTCTCAGTGAAAGATTTGAGCATGTCATAGGAAATGTGTGTCGTTTGGTGTAATAACGTGCTCCACCGTGTATTAGCCAACATTTCCTTTACATAAATTTACTGAGTATGATTCTACTCCCTTTTCTCCGGACCATTTTCTCTCCATACAAAAGTATACACACAAATGTTACCTTTACATATTGATTACATATTACATATTGATTACATATTACAAATGTTAAACGATGACGATTCCCATACAGTTTGTGTGGGGAATCCCACCACCTGTCAGGTCTCGGGTTTAATCTAGTTTCTGGTTCTTATTGTTTTTTAGTATTAGAGTGTGCATTCTTGTTTTATTTTGGTGTTTCACATCTCCTCTTGTTTCAGGTCCCATTTCCTATCAGGTCGTTTACCCTCATGTGATTATTGGCCCCGCCCTGATGTGTTTCACCTGTGTCTCGTTATCCCCTGCTAGTCTGTATTTAAGCCCTTGGTGTTTTAGTGCTCATTGCCAGTTCGTTGTGTATGATACTTGATTGTCCTGTTGCCTCTGTTTTGCTTACCCATGTACTGACTTGGACCGATTAAACTTTGAAGACTGATCTGCCCTGTGTCTGAGCCTGCATTTGTGTCCTCCTCCTTGTTCAGTTCTGATATTACGAACTGGCCAACAATGGACGCAGCGGGCTCTGATCCTTTTCGTGCAGCGCTCCAGAAGCAAGAGGAGCGCATCTCGCATTATGAGGGTCAACTCACTTCGATCGTCGCCGGGTTCCGGGACCTCGGTGAGCGTCAGCAGGGGTTCCAGGCGGACATCGGTTCACAGGTGAACACTTTAAGTTCTCGGTTTGAACACCTGGTTACTCGGCTGAATTCTTTGTTTCCTGCTGCGGCTCCTGTGCCTGCCGAGTCTGTTTCCTTGTCTGGGTCTCCAGGAGCTCCGAGGGCCACGGCTGCTGCAGCATCTCCATTCGTCCACCTGGCAAGACCGGAACACTTCTTAGGGGAATCGGAGAAGTGTAGACCTTTTTTGATTCAGTGTGGACTGCATTTCGAACTTCAAGCGGCTTCCTTTCCATCAGAACGCTCAAAGGTAGCCTTTATCATCACGCACCTGTCGGGTAGGGCGGAGGCTTGGGCCACGGCGGAGTGGTCTCGGAATTCTCCTGTTTGCCAGACGTCGGTCCTGTTCATGGAAGCTCTGTCTCGCACGTTTGATCACTCCAATCCTGGCCGAGAGGCTTCACAGAACCTGGTCTCCATGAAACAAGGTAATCGCTCAGTTATGGATTTTGCTATTGACTTTCGAACTGTTGCTGCTAAGAGTGGATGGAATGAGGCTGCTTTGTTGGATGCTTTTCGCAATGGATTGTCTGAAGCTATCAAAGATCAATTGGCTCCACTAACCCTGCCTTCCGACTTCGAGTCTATGATTTCGCTGGCTGTCCAGATTGACGCTAGGCTCAGAGAAAGAGAGCGAGAGAGGAGATCGGCGGCAGTTCGTTCCTCCTCCCAGCCGTGGAGGCAGCGTCGCCCTTCGCCTTCCGGTCGGGACTTGTTCCCTCTCGGCCGGTCCAGTCAGCCTACAGTTCTACCTGTCTCTTCGGAGGAGCCCATGCAGGTGGGACGAGCCAAACTCAGCCCGGAGGAACGGCAGCGCCGCCTAAGGGAGGGGAGGTGTTTTACTGTGGTAAACTGGGACATTTGTTGAACAGCTGTTCAGTAAAAGAAGGCTCACCAATGAAAGAGAGGACATTGGTGAGTTGTACCACTCCTATGAGCCATTCCTCTCGTCAATTGTCGACGGTACAATTGTTGGTGCATTCCCAGTGGCACTCCCTGCAGGCTTTGGTTGATTCTGGGGCAGATGATAACTTCATGGACATTCGCTTGGCTGATGAATTGGAGCTGGAACGTGAACAGCTTCAAGATCCTCTGGAGGCTAGTGCACTGGATGGGCGCCTACTGTACAGGGTAACTCACCGAACTCAACCTGTTCAACTCATCATGGCAGGTAATCACCTTGAGACCATCAGTTTTCATCTCCTCGACTGTCCTCTTCATCCTCTGGTTTTGGGGCTCCCTTGGCTGTCTTACCATAATCCTCACATGAACTGGGGTACCGGGGAAGTAATTTCTTGGGGGAATAACTGTAAACTCATCTATCTGCATGATTCTTCTCCTGAGTCTATGAAGGATCCATCAAGGAGCAGTTTGCTGGGATCTTCCAGGTCCACCCTCCAGCAGCCTCCCCGTTCAAGGGAGGAGGATTTTCCTGATATCTCCAAGGTTCCCTCATGTTATTTAGACCTTAAGGAGGTGTTCAACAAGGCCAAGGCCACATCTCTTCCGCCGCATAGACCGTACGATTGCTGCATCGACCTTCTGCCTGGTACAGCGCCTCCTAAGGGTCATCTCTACTCCTTGTTTTCACCTGAGCGGCTCTCCATGGAAAAATACATTGACGACGCCCTTGCTGCTGGGATCATCAGACCTTCCTCTTCACCTGCAGGAGCTGGATTCTTCTTTGTGGATAAGAAGGATGGTACACTTCGGCCCTGCATTGACTACAGAGGACTCAATGACATTACTGTTAAAAACAGATACCCTCTTCCTCTTATCTCCTCTGCATTTGAACTGTTAAAAGACGCTAAGATATTCACCAAGTTAGATCTTAGAAATGCTTATCATCTTGTGAGGATAAGGGAGGGGGATGAATGGAAAACTGCGTTTAACACACCCAGTGGTCATTATGAATATCTGGTCATGCCGTTTGGTCTTACTAATGCTCCAGCAGTTTTTCAAGGAATGGTTAATGATGTATTACGGGACATGCTGAACAGTTTTGTGTTTGTGTACCTTGATGACATTTTGATCTTTTCTCCAGACGAGACTTCCCATGTGCAGCATGTACACCAGGTGCTGGAACGTTTGCTCCTGAATGATTTGTTTGTGAAAGCTGAGAAATGTGAATTTCATGTTAACACGGTTCAATTCCTTGGTTATATTGTATCACCTGCTGGTATCCAGATGGACCCGAGCAAGGTCAGCGCTGTGGCCACCTGGCCTACACCCTCCAGTCGTAAGCGACTTCAGGGGTTCCTTGGGTTTGCTAATTTTTATAGGAAGTTTATCCGGAACTTTAGTGTCACTGCTGCACCACTCCATGCTCTTACCTCACCCCACGTGCCTTTCTCTTGGTCCCCTCAAGCAGAAGCTGCTTTTATGAAACTCAAGAGGAGCTTCTCCTCGGCCCCCATCCTGGTTCACCCTGACCCATCACTCCAGTTCGTGGTTGAGGTGGACGCCTCGGGTGTGGGCATCGGGGCCGTACTCTCCCAGAAATCCTCCACAGATGGTCGATTACATCCCTGCGCTTTCCTCTCAAAGAAACTTTCTCCTGCTGAGAGAAATTACGATGTGGGTAACCGTGAACTGTTAGCGGTTAAAACAGCCTTGGAGGAATGGAGACACTGGTTGGAGGGCACAGAGCAGCCGTTTCTAGTTTGGACAGACCACAAGAACCTGGAATACATCAAGTCGGCCAAACGCCTCAACTCGCGCCAAGCAAGGTGGGCTCTCTTCTTTAATCGATTTGATTTTGTACTGTCTTACCGCCCTGGTGCCAAGAATGGCAAACCTGACGCTCTCTCCAGACAGTTTGATCCTGACCCGTCCCCTAAGGTTTCAACTCCCATTCTGCCTGCTTCCTGTTTTGTTGGGGCAGTTACTTGGGAGATTGAGAAGAGAGTTTCCGAGGCAACTGCTGGGGTTCAGTCTCCGCTAGGGTGTCCTTCTAATCGTCTGTTTGTTCCCGAGTCTCTTCGTTCACAGGTGATTCACTGGGCTCATACGTCTCGGATCTCCTGTCATCCCGGTGTCCGCCGAACCCTGTTTGTGGTCAAACAAAGGTTTTGGTGGCCTTCCATGGAGAGGGGGATTAAGGAGTACGTCGCCGCCTGCAGTATTTGTGCTCGGAACAAGACTTCACGTCAGGCCGCCTTTGGCCTCCTGAATCCGCTCCCTGTCCCCTCACGCCCCTGGTCAGACATCTCCATGGACTTTGTCACGGGCCTGCCCTCTTCTGACGGTAACACCTCAGTCATGACTGTGGTGGACAGATTTTCTAAAATGGTCCATTTCATTCCGTTGCACAAGCTTCCCTCCGCCAAGAAAACGGCAGAGGTCATGCTGTCTCATGTTTTTCGTCTTCATGGATTTCCCAGAGACATTGTGTCTGACCGGGGGCCTCAGTTCGTGTCCAGGTTTTGGAAGGAGTTTTGTTCTCTGTTGGATGCCACGGTCAGCCTTACATCTGGTTATCACCCGGAATCCAATGGACAGACTGAACGACTTAACCAGGAACTGGAGACAGGACTACGGTGCTTGGTGGCACAGAACCCTTCAACTTGGAGCAAACACCTTATTTGGGTGGAGTATGCACACAACACACTTCCTTGCTCCTCCTCTGGTCTCTCTCCATTCCAGTGTGCCTATGGTTATCAACCGCCATTGTTCCCTGCTGTGGAGAAGGAGTCCAGTGTGCCCTCCGCTCAGGCTCTCATCCGTCGCTGTCGCAAGGTTTGGAATGGGGCTCGTCAGATGCTGTTGCGCAGTTCTGCGCGTTACAAGAGGATGGCTGATCGTGGAAGAACGCCGGCTCCGGTATACTCGCCTGGCCAAAAGGTGTGGCTCTCCACTCGAGACTTGCCTCTGAGGGTGGAATCCCGGAAGCTGGCTCCTCGTTTTGTTGGTCCTTTCCCCATATCGAAGGTCATCAACCCTGTGGCGGTTCGTCTCAAACTCCCCCGTGCCATGAGGGTCCACCCTACTTTCCATGTCTCCCGAATAAAGCCATTTAAGGAAAGTCCTCTGGTCCCTGCCTCTATACCCCCGCCGCCCCCCCGGTTCCTTGATGGGGGTCCGGTGTTTACGGTCAGCCGGTTGCTGGGTATGCGCCGGCGTGGTCGTGGTTGTCAGTATCTCGTGGACTGGGAGGGTTATGGACCTGAGGAGCGGTCTTGGGTGCCGGCTCGCAACATATGCGACCCGGAACTTATCAGGGAATATCGGCGTCAACATCCTGAAGATCCTGGGCCGTCGGGAGCCGGCCGTGGAGGGGGGGGTACTGTCAGGTCTCGGGTTTAATCTAGTTTCTGGTTCTTATTGTTTTTTAGTATTAGAGTGTGCATTCTTGTTTTATTTTGGTGTTTCACATCTCCTCTTGTTTCAGGTCCCATTTCCTATCAGGTCGTTTACCCTCATGTGATTATTGGCCCCGCCCTGATGTGTTTCACCTGTGTCTCGTTATCCCCTGCTAGTCTGTATTTAAGCCCTTGGTGTTTTAGTGCTCATTGCCAGTTCGTTGTGTATGATACTTGATTGTACTGTTGCCTCTGTTTTGCTTACCCATGTACTGACTTGGACCGATTAAACTTTGAAGACTGATCTGCCCTGTGTCTGAGCCTGCATTTGTGTTCTCCTCCTTGTTCAGTTCTGATACCACCTGTCTACATCACCAGGGCCATTTCCGTCCGACGACAGGTTTCCAACCCCAGACCTACTTTTACATGTTCAAGATGGAAGTGCAGATGCTGCAAAGTCGAAGGTAGACACAACTGCTGGAGAAACTCAGCGGGTGTGGCAGACTCTTTGGCGCGAAATTAATAGCCAACGTTTCGGGCAGAAACCCTTGTTCAGCCTGATTCAGGGCGGGGGGGAGGGGGGGGGGGGGGAGAAAGGAAGAGGAGGAGCCCGAGGGCTGAAGGAGAGGTGAGAAGAGAAGGAGACAGCAAGGGCTACCGGCAGTTGGAGATGTCAATGTTCAAGCCGCTGGGGTGCAAACTGCTCAGGCGGAATATAAGGTGTTGCTCCTCCAATTTCCGGTGGTGCTCACTCTGGCCATAGAGGAGGCCCATGGCAGAAAGGTCGGATTCGGGATGGGAGGGGGAATTGAAGTGCTGAGCCACCAGGAAATCAGGTTGGTTGATGCGGACCGAGCAGAGGTGTTCAGCGAAACGATCACCAAGCCTGCGCTTTGCCTCACCGATGTAGATCAGCTGACATCTAGAGCAGCGGATGCAATAGGTGAGGTTGGCGGAGGTATAGGGATCTAAGATACTAAGATTCCTCTGTCGCACACGGAACGACTGCTTAGGTCCTTGAATGGAGTCGAGGGGGGAGGTGAAGCGACATGTGTTGCGTCTCCTCGGTCCGCATCAACCAACCTGATCTCCCTGTAGCTCTGCACTTCAACTCCCCGCTCCCATTACGAATCCGACCTTTCTGACATGGGCCTCCTCCATGGCCAGAGTGAGCACCACCAGAAATTGGAGGAGCAGCACCTCATATTCCGCTTCGGCATTCTGGACCCCAGCGGTTGAACATTGACTTAACCAATTTCCGGTAGCCGTTGCTGTCTCTTCCCCTTCTCAGCTCTCCCTCAGCCTTCGAGTTCTTCCTCTTCCTTTATTCCCCCCCCCCCCCCCCCCAACCAGCAGCAGTCTGAAGAAGGGTTTGGGAGAGTCAGAGTGGACAGCTATCTGCAGAGCCAAAAGAGATGGGGGAGATATTGAACAATTTCTTTTCTTCGGTATTCACCAAGGAGAAGGATATTGAATTATGTGAGGTAAGGGAAACTAGTAGAGTAGCTTTGGAAACTATGAGGATCAAAGAAGAGGAAGTACTGACACTTTTGAGAAATATAAAAGTGGATAAGTCTCCAGGTCCGGACAGGGTATTCCCTAGGACATTGAGGGAAGTTAGTGTAGAAATAGCAGGGGCTATGACAGAAATATTTCAAATGTCATTAGAAACGGGAATAGTGCCGGAGGATTGGCGTACTGCGCATGTTGTTCCATTGTTTAAAAAGGGGTCTAAGAGTAAACCTAGCAATTATAGACCTGTTAGTTTGACGTCAGTGGTGGGCAAATTAATGGAAAGGATACTTAGAGATGATATATATAAGCATCTGGATAAACAGGGTCTGATTAGGAACAGTCAACATGGATTTGTGCCTGGAAGGTCAGGTTTGACTAATCTTCTTGAATTTTTTGAAGAGGTTACTCGGGAAATTGATGAGGGTAAAGCAGTGGATGTTGTATACATGGACTTCAGTAAGACCTTTGACAAGGTTCCTCACGGAAGGTTGGTTAAGAAGGTTCAATGGTTGGAGATTAATGGAGGAGTAGCAAGATGGATTCAACAGTGGCTGAATGGGAGATGCCAGAGAGTAATGGTGGATGGTTGCTTGTCAGGTTGGAGGCCAGTGACTAGTGGGGTGCCACAGGGATCTGTGTTGGGTCCACTGTTGTTTGTCATGTACATCAATGATCTGGATGATGGTGTGGTAAATTGCATTAGTAAGTATGCAGATGATACTAAGATAGGTGGGGTTGTGGGTAATGAAGTAGATTTTCAAAGTCTACAGACAGATTTATGGCAGTTGGAAGAGTGGGCTGAAAGATGGCAGATGGAGTTTAATGCTGATAAGTGTGAGGTGCTACATCTTGGCAGGACAAATCGAAATAGGACGTACATGTTAAATGGTAGGGAATTGAAGAATGCAGGTGAACAGAGGGATCTGGGAATAACTGTTCACAGTTCCCTGAAAGTGGAATCTCATGTAGATAGGGTGGTAAAGAAAGCTTTTGGTGTGCTAGCCTTTATAAATCAGAGCATTGAGTATAGAAGTTGGGATGTAATGTTAATATTGTACAAGGCATTGGTGAGGCAAATTTTGGAGTATGGTGTACAATTTTGGTCGCCTAATTATAGGAAGGATGTCAACAAAATAGAGAGAGTACAGAGGAGATTTACTAGAATGTTGCCTGGGTTTCAGCAACTAAGTTACAGAGAAAGGTTGAACAAGTTAGGGCTTTATTCTTTGGAGCGCAGAAGGTTAAGGGGGGACTTGATAGAGGTCTTTAAAATGATGAGAGGGATAGACAGAGTTGACGTGGATAAGCTTTTCCCACTGAGAGTAGGGAAGATTCAAACAAGGGGACATGACTTGAGAATTAAGGGACATAAGTTTAGGGGTAACACGAGGGGGGACTTCTTTACTCAGAGAGTGGTGGCTGTGTGGAATGAGCTTCCAGTGAAGGTGATGGAGGCAGGTTCGTTTTTATGATTTAAAAATCAATTGGATAGTTATATGGTCGGGAAAGGTATAGAGGGTTATGGTCTGAACGCAGGGGTATGGGACTAGGGGAGAATACGTGTTCGGTACGGACTAGAAGGGTCGAGATGGCCTGTTTCCGTGCTGTAATTGTTATATGGTTAAATGTTGCCTATTTCCTTCACTCCGTAGATGCTGCCGCACCCGCTGAGTTTCTTCAGCACTTTTGTCTACCTACTTTCCCCTTTGCCCGTGTTTCACAATTTGGATCTTCCCGGAGTTTTTCCCCCAACAGAGTGTGCTATCATATCCCAATTATTCTCTAGTCCAAGGTATTCCGTCGATGGCTTTAAAATTCATCCGCGTTTGTTTCTTCAGCTACTAGTGAGACTTCATTTGTACTGTCCCATCCTATTTCCCACATAGTTTCGTGAATCCGCTCTCATCGACAGATCAGTCCTTGGCAATTTAGAAGAGGGCATAGCACTTACACCATGCGTCTGCAGAATGATATGTATCTCCACTGCCACGGCTGCTCTCTTTCCATTCTCAAATCCATTCGACCAATCGTTTCCAGTGACGCTTCATTCCACTTTGTCTGAACAATATTCGCTTATTACGAACTCTAATTGCATGGCTTCTTACACTCAATTCTTATTAGACTCTGCGAGATTAAGTGGGACCCGTTGGGTCCCATGTTCACACGGGAGGGCTGGTCTCTCGACGCAATATTCCACCTCTCCAACAATTCCAATATTGGTGGCCACTGGGGGGCTTTCTGAAGTGCTGGTATTGGTTATTGGGGTGGCAGCTCTGTCCCTCAAACCTGATCTGCTGACAGCTCACTCGCGGCAGGTTCGCTGGCAGTTGACTCATCACTATTCCTTGAAATTCCATTTCAAGCAGGGTGCGAGTCCACCAAATTCAAATCCATGTTCCTACCATTTCAAGCAGGGTTCAAGGCTACCAAATTCAAGTGCAGTTTCTTACCACTATGAGTAGGGTGCAAGGCCACCGAATTCAAGTGCAGTTTACAACCACTTCAAGCGCGGTGCAAGGCCACCGAATTCAAGTGCAGTTTCATACCACTTCAAGCTGGATCCAAGGCCACCAAATACAAGTGTAGTTTCATACCACTTTCAGCAGGGTGCAAGGCCACCAAATTCAGTGCAGTTTTATTCCACTTCAAGCAGGGTCCAAGGCCACCAAATTCAAATGCAGCTTCATATCATTTCATGCAGGGTGAAACCACCATAAAACCACACAAAACACCAAACTCACAGTTCAGTAGACATTCAGTGTGTTCAGTGGATTTACAGCTCAGACAGATTCATGACCTCTCCCTTCCGCATCATGCAGAGACTGAGCCACACCCACACTTCCGGGTTTTATAACCCCTCCCCCTCCCACCGGAAAAGCTGTGGCCTTCAGGGCGTGATTGACAAGAGAGAGATTCTCAACATGTTTTAAACATTAATAACACTTTTATTTTTCATTGATGGGAAGAATTATCTGCACCTGCTCAGCGGAGGGGGGACTGAGTAAAATGGCCAAAAATCACAGCCGTAAGTGGTATCGTTTTATCTAAAATCAATATAAAGTGCAAACAGAAAGTGCATTTGCAGTAGTGCCTTTTAACTTCAAGCCAATAAACCAAACTGCCATTTGCAGTAAGTCGTGCCTTTCACCTTCAAGCCAAAGCACCCGCCACCATTTGCAGTAAGTAGTACCTTTCAAATGCATGCCACCATTTGCAGTAAGTAGTGCCTTTCAACTTAATGCCACCATTTGCAGTAAGTAGTGCCTTTCAACTTCAAGCCAAAGCACCCAAGCCACCAATTGCAGTAAGCAATGCCTTTCAACCTCATGCAACCATTTGCAGTAATTAGTGCCTTTCAACTTCAAGCCAAATCACCCGCCACCATTTGCAGTAAGTAGTGACTTTCAACTTCAAGCCAAAGCACCCAAGCCACCATTTGCAGTAAGTAGTGATTTTCAACTTCAAGCCAAAGCACCCAAGCCGCCATTTGCAGTAAATAATGCCTTTCAACTTCAAGGCAATACACCAAAACAACCATTTACAGGTAGTGCCTTTTTACTTCAAACAAACCATATTTTTATTTTCAAACCACATTAAGGTACTCACAGTTGTGTAGACACTTGTTCAGTGTTATTCAGAGCTCAGAGAGACGTGACCGTTGGCTTCATGCATCTTGCAGAGACTGCGTGAGGCACGCCACTTCCTGGTTTTATAGTCCCTCCCCTTCCCTCCAGCAGGGGCAGCAGAGAGAATGGTGATTTTTTTAAACTTCAAGCCAAAGCTCCTAAGCCACCATTTGCAGTAAATAGTGCCTTTTGAACTTTAAACCAAAGCTCCCAAGCCAGCATTTAAAGTAAATAGTGCGTTTCAACTTCAAGCCAAAGCAACCAAGCCACCATTTGCAGTACGTAGTGCCTTTCAACTTCAGGCAAATCACCCAAGCCACCATTTGCAGTAAGTAGTGCCTTTGAATTTCAAGCCAGCTCCCAAGCCATCATTTGCAGTAAATAGTGCCTTTCAACTTCAAGCTAAAACACCCAAGCCACAATTTGCAGTAAGTAGTGCCTTTGAACTTCAAGCCAAAGCTCCCAAGCCACCATTTGCAGTAAGTAGTGCCTTTCAACTTTAAACCAAAGCTCCAAAGCCTCCATTTTCAGTAAGTAGTGTCTTTCAACTTCAAGCCAAAGCTCCCAAGCCACCGTTGGCAGTAAGTAGTGCCCTTCAACTTTAAACCAATGCTCCAAAGCCACCATTTGCAGTAAGTAGTGCCTTTCAACTTCAAATCAATGCACCCTAGCCACTATTTGCAGTAAGTAATGCCTTTCAACTTCAAGCCAAAACACCCAAACAACCATTTGCAGGCAGAGCCTTTTTCATTTCAAACAAACCACATTTTCATTTTTAAACCACATTAAGGGTACTCACAGTTGTGTAGACATTTGTTCAGTGTCATTCAGAGCTCAGAGACACGTGACCCTTGGCTTCATCCATCTTGCAGAGAGGGAGTGAGGCACACCACTTCCTGGTTTTATAGTCCCTCCCCTTTCCTCCAGCAGGTACAGTGGAGAGAATGGTGTTTTTTTTTACTTCAAGCCAAAGATCCCAAGCCACCATTTGCAGTGAGTGGTGGCTTTTGAACTTTAAACCAAAGCTCCCAAGCCACTATTTGCAGTAAATAGTGCATGTCAACTTCAAGCCAAAGCACCCAAGCCACCATTTGCAGTAAATAGTGCATTTCAACTTAAAGCCAAAGCACCCAAGACACCATTTGCAGTAATTAGTGCCTTTCAACTTCATGCCACCATTTACACTAAGCAGTGCCTTTCAACTTCAAGCAAAAGCACCCAAATCTGCAGGCAGTGACTTTCAACTTCAAGCCAAAGCACCCAAGCCACCATTTGCAGTAAGAAGTGCCTTTCAACTTCAAGCCAAATCACCCAAGCCATCATTTGCCATACGTAATGCCTTTCAACTTCAAGCAAAGCACCCAAGCCACAATTTGCAGTAAGTAGTGACTTTCCACTCCAAGCCAAAGCACCCAAGCCACCATTTTCGGTAAGTAGTGCCTTTCAACTTCAAGCCAAAGCACCCAAGCCACCATTTGCAGTAAGTAGTGCCTTTCAACTTCATGCCACCATTTGCACTAAGCAGTGCCTTTGAACTTCAAGCAAAAGCACCCAAATCTGCAGGCAGTGACTTTTTACTTCAAACAAACCATATTTTCATGTTATAAACTTTTGAGATTTTAAAAATCAAGTCTGCTATTTATCCAATCAGATAAAGCATAAAAATAAGTTTAATTTGACACCTAATTCACTTTCATATCTCAAGTATTTAAACATGTATGGCCATTTTCATACTCGGAAATTAGCATCTTGTTCCCTATTGATTTTCTATGGACATATCAAAAAAAGCTGTGATCGTGGACAGTCAAAACCCCATAACCTTCTTAAAAATTAAGAGAACTGAATGAAATGTTTCAGTTATCATAGATTGAAGCATTCTGAAACAAATATAAAATAATCTTACTTGGATGACCTGAAATTAAAGCATATAATTAGTTAGTTACCCAATTGCAGCTAATTTCAGACTTCAATTACTAGATCTAAACATCTATCCATTTCTTAATAAATGATTAACATTTTTAAATAGCCTAAGTGTCCAAATAATATTCACAAATAATTCACAATAAAACATGATTTTTAAGTCTCATTTACATTAATTTATAGGCCAAATGAAAGGAATTTAGTGTTCAATTGCTGTAAATTAAAGTCCATTTAAATCAGCTTTCTAGTGGGATCTGTGAACGCGCTGGTTTAAAACGTTCACATTGCGCTAGATTTGTGCCCTCAAATGCCAAGAAAAATACTGCGGGATATAATGGGCCCCTAAATTAGCTACTCGCAACTTTAACCTTTGTATAACGGGTTCTTACGAAGCGCTTTTTAACGTAAAAATAAACAGCCTACCTTCCGTTTACCCCTGTATGAGATCCGGCCGGTTGCCGGCGGTCGGGGTTTTAGAGGTTAATTTGTAACCTACTATAACAAGTATAGAAAGCCTTTAATACTAAAAATAGCTCCAGCTACGGAATCCTCCAGCGATTTTTCTTTAATAATTAACTATGATGAAAAACCACGATTTGAACAGCCTAGTGAAAAATCGCGTTTTAAACCCGCCCCCCTCTAAACGGCGCCAAAATCGCTCACACGGGCTGGGACAGATTTTCAGCGACGCTTCAGGTAGGCTTTGCAACATACCTACTCACAGTGGATGTTGGCTGTACGGAGTTTGTACCTTCTCCGAGTTACCGCGTGCCGTTTGTCCCGGGTTTGTCCCCGGGATCCGGTTTCCTCCCACATTCCAAAAGACTTGCATATGTGGATGTACTGGTTTCTGTAATTTGTCCCTAGTATGTAGGATATAATTTGTATACGAGTTGGTCAGTGACTACTCGGTGAGGTGATGCGCCAGTTTCCACCCTGAATCTCTAAACTCGAAACTGAGTCCTGATTGAAATGAAAATTCAGATAGCGAGAGTCACTGAAATAGACGTGTTTTTAAGTAATGTCGAATTTGTGTTCAGTTAAATTATTTTGATATTCTGTGTTTTGAAATGAAAAGTGCACGATCTCCATACACAGATGCTGTGGAATATCGCCGAAATAATCAATGAATGAACATACTAAGAAGTGCAATTCCATTTACAAAATTGACGCAACGTGTTGGAGTAACTCATTTGGTCAGGCCGCAACTCTAGAAGGCATACATAGCCATTTGTAGAACGAATGCATGTCGTTCTATTATGCGTCTGTATCTTCAACAACTCGTTTCAGATTCAATTGGAGTTTGGAATTGTCAATTCGAATCGAGGCACTGCATCCTGACAGCCACATTCGCTTGGACCGCTTTCAATTCAACAGTATAAATATTGACTTATCTAACTTCATGTTACCGGTGCTTTAGGAAAGAACTGCAGTTAAGGGTCTCGACCCGAAAGGTCTTCTCTCATTATCTCTCTCCAGAGATGCATCCTGGCCCGCTGAGTTACTCCAGCATGTGTGTCTACCATACCGTCGCTTTACCATCCCTATACTATCATTGTTCTTCGACTAGTTTCACTGTCCACCTGAGAAAATGTTACTGATCCCATGGCTCGTTGTCAGCATCTCCGCAGCTAACAGTGATCCATTCTACATTTTCTTTGATCAGCGTCCCCTATGATCTCTCGTTTTTACATCTTACCCTTCCACTTCCAAAGTCTCCATATGCCCTGACTCTCAGTATGAAGAATGGTCTCGAGTATAAACGTCAGGGATCCCTTCTCGCTAGATATGCGGCTTATCCCGCTGGGTTACTCCAGTATTTTGTGTCCCTTACCCATCTGTGTTGCGGTGTCTCTTCCTCTACCGCTGACGTATGACTGCTGCCGGCTCCGTTACGAATGTTTTCCCCAGCTGATGTATTCTATTACTTACATTGAAGCTGCACAGAAGCAGCACCTGGAGACGAAGAGAGTAAATAACGGCAAATCATGCAAAATAGGATTGAAAGCAGAAAGAGGGAGGGGGCACAGGAATCCGGAATATAATCGTGTCTATAGAGGAACAAAACATGTCTTTCAGTGCATTAGAACGTTGTGCTTTCCAGGAGGAAATATTGCGTTCGTGGAATTGGGTAAAATTTCCGGCTACCTCGAGCAACTATTCGAAGATTCATCTTAATCGCTTCCATGTCTTGGATTGTGAACCCGGTAACCGGTGCTTGATACCTGAGCGCACGACTCGGATTTAAATCCCACGCCTGGTCACTTTCAATACGTTTTTTTTTCTCTCAAATGAGGCGAAACCCATCTCATCCAATATGGTAGAATAGGGTTTTTTTGCGAATCATCCGTGGACTTTCCTCTGAATCTTTATTTGCTCCCCGCGGCCATTTCATCTGCTTTGCATGCTGCATCTAGTATTGAAGGATTATTTAATCACGGAAATTTATCAGAACCATATCTGAGAATGTCTGTGGATACCTGCATTTATCGAAATCTGACAACATTTTCACCTGGCACTAATTTATCTCAGCTGAGTGAAGGTCCAACACCTGAGAATTTTGTATTTCAACTGCCATTGGTGGTCGAAAGCTTGGCTCAACGGTCAAGGGTACAGCATGTCGTATTTACCGATAACGGAACGATGACATGCTTACTTCCAGCAGCAAACACACTTCTAATGCTCTCGGCGTGGGGTTGTTCTTAGTAAACAGAGAGTACAGAGGAGATTTACTAGAATGTTGCCTGGGTTTCAGCAACTAAGTTACAGAGAAAGGTTGAACAAGTTAGGGCTTTATTCTTTGGAGCGCAGAAGGTTAAGGGGGGACTTAATAGAGGTCTTTAAAATGATGAGAGGGATAGACAGAGTTGACGTGGATAAGCTTTTCCCACTGAGAGTAGGGAAGATTCAAACAAGGGGACATGACATGAGAATTAAGGGACATAAATTTAGGGGTAACATGAGGGGGGAAGTTCTTTACTCAGAGAGTGGTAGCTGTGTGGAATGAGCTTCCAATGAAGGTGGTGGAGGCAGGTTCGTTTTTATCATTTAAAAATAAATTGGATAGTTATATGGACGGGAAAGGTATGGAGGGTTATGGTCTGGATGTAGGTGTATGGGACTAGGGGACAATACGTGTTCGGCACTGACTAGAAGGGACGAGATGGCCTGTTTCCGTGCTGTAATTGTTATATGGTTATATGGTTAAACCATAAGAGATTGGCTCGATTGGTGGAGAGATCTGAGCGACAGGTCAGAACCCCCAGTATTGGCTGCGCTCAGTGCGATCGTGTGCGGTATGATCGGATTGGGTGGAAAGATAAGCGATAAACGAGCTAAAGTAAGGATGAGATAAAATCGCGTACGATTCACTTGTATTGAGAATATTTTGTAGCTTGCTTGAAGCTTGATGCTTACTGCTTGATGGAATCGCGTGCTCGATTCTATCGTCGGTGAGAATGGGAATGTTTGTGGAGGGTTTTGCGAATGGGCTGAGGCGAGTAGACTACATTTAATCGCCTGTGTGTGTGTTCCGAAAATTAAACTTGCGACATTATAGTGTCTTGTTGGAGGAGGATATCTGCAGCAGAGAATTGAATGGGTTTCACTCAGTTCTGTGAGTGTGTCTCACTCTTAATAAGTGATTTCTCTGTTGACGTAATGGCAGGCAAGTTGTCACAGTGTGCCTCTTGCAGGATGTGGGAAGTCAGTGACACTGCTGGTGACTCGGACTACGACAACTGCCGACATTGTCCTGGTACAGCTCCTGATGGGCCGTGTTAGGGAATCGGAACAGCTGCTGGATGACCTCAGGAAAACCCGGGACAACAGTGAGTTCGTCACATCGAGGATACAAGAAGAGCGAAGCAGCGCGACGGCGATGAAGAGAAGTAAGCATAGTGTGCAGGGGACAGGTGGCAGTACCTATTGACGGCACGTCAAGTTTGAGTGTCAGCAAGGTATGTGACTCCAACCCTGGTGCTGAGGCTCAACGGAAGGGTGACATCAGGCAGAGCCATAGTGGTGGGCGACTCGATAGTCAGATGTGCGGACAGGATATTCTGCGGCAACAGGCGAGACTACATGGTGTTGTGCTGCGTCCCTGGTGCCAGAGCCCGAGGCATCCCGGAGACGGAGCACGGCATCCTCGAGAGCAGGGGGGGCAGCCGGAGGTTGCTGTGCATGATGGCACGTGGAAATAGATAGGAAGATGAAGTACGTTCTGCAACACGAGTTTAGGGACTTAGGTAAAAAGCTGAAAAGCAGGACTACCATGATAGTTATCTATGGTTTGCTTCCAGAACTTCGTGCAAATAAACGTAGGAATGGGAAGATTGGAGAACCGACTTTGTAAAAGAAGAGGAGGGCAGTAGTAATAGAGGAGGAGATAGTTAGGAGGACAGGAAGGCGATTATGTGAACTCAGTCGGGAGACCCGGATGGTAGTTTGTCTCCCTGGTGCAGGGTCTGGGATGTGCCTGAACGTGTCCAAGATAGCCTGAAATGGGAGGGAGATCCAGAGGTCGTGCTACATACAGGTACCAATGACATAGGTAAAACAATGGAAGAGGTCCTGGAAGGAAAATTTAGGGAGTTAGGAAGAGAGTTAAGGAAAAGGACCGCAAATGTAACAATCTCAGGATTACTGCCTGTGCCACGCGACAGTGAGAGTGGGAATGGATTGAGGTGGAGTACAAATGCGTGGCTGAAGGACTGGTGCAGTGGGCAGGGGTTCATCTTTCTGTAACAATGGGACCTCTTCTGGGGAAGGTGTGACCTGTACAAAAAGGATGGGTTACACTTGAACCCGAGGGGACCAATATCCTGGCGGGGAGATGGACTCAAATAGAGAAAGCTAGTACAGTGTGTGAGGCAGGAGGCAGAGACGCGAAGCACTCAGACTCAACATGTAGGGGGAAAGAAGAAAAGCATAATAAACAGTATATAAGAGGTGGTGGGTTTCTTAAATATGTGCGTAGAGACACAGAGGGGTGAAACTGCGACTGTCACACTACTCAACAATGTACCTTTTGGGAGGAACAACAGCAGCAACAGATTAGCAAGAGATACGACTGATTGGCTCTAGCCCAAGTGTGAGGAGAGGGGTGAAAACAGTTAAAAGGCCAAGGACGCACAGTCTTTGTTCAGAACTGCTGTAGATTTGGGAGGAACAACAGCAGCAACAGATTAGCAAGATATACGACTGATTGGCTCTAGCCCAAGTGTGAGGAGAGGGGTGAAAACAGTTAAAAGGCCAAGGCCGCACAGTCTTTGTTCAGAACTGCTGTATATTTGGGAGGAACAACAGCAGCAACAGATTAGCAAGAGATACGACTGATTGGCTCTAGCCCAAGTGGGAGGAGAGGGGTGAAAACTGTTGAAAACTGAGGAATTTGCTCTGTAAATTGGTAAATCGGGCAATTTATCAGTCAATTTAAGCAGGACAGCTCTTTGCGAGCGGCAGCGAGTGAGCGACCTAGTGAGGGAAGTGCCCTGTGAGAAAAGTGTGAGTCTTTGGCTCGAGAGCCTTCGGCGAGGAGGCTGAGGAGAGGAGACCACGCAGTACGCTTGAGAGGTAGAGACCAAAGAAGGAGATGTCAGGCAAGCTGATTCAGTGCGATGCTTGCAGTATGTGGGAGGTCAAGGACACCGCTGGTGCCTCTGGCTGCTAAAAATGCGAAAAATGCATCCAGGTAGAGCTCCTGAAGGGCCGTGTTGGGGAACTGGAGAAGCAAGTGGATGACCTCCGGTTCGTACGAGAAACGGAGTTGTTCCTCGACAAGTCCTACAGTACGATTGTTACACCTAAGATACTGGAAGAGAGAAGGTGGGAGACAGTAAGAAAGGGAGGGAAGCATGGAATGCCAACGTCCCCGGGTGATGTACCTCTTGTAAACAGGTCCATCCGCTTAGAAGCTGTTGGGACAGAAGACGTGAGCGGCGGACTGGCCTGTGATGCGACTAGGGCTGTTGAGCCAAAACCAAAAAGGCCTAAGGCAGGCAAGGCCATTGTAGTGGGAGACTCCACCGTGAGAGGTACGGACAGGGGTTTCTGCAGCAACAGACGGGATGCGAGGATGGTGTGCTGCCTTCCCGGTGCCAGGATCCAGGATGTCACGGACAGAGTGCAGAAAATCCTCAAGGGAGAAGGTGAACATCCGGAAGTGGTAGTGCATGTCAGCACAAACGATGTCGGAAAGAAGGGGATGAATATTCTGCAGCGTGACTTTAGAGAGCTCGGAAAAATGTTGAAAAGCAGGACCTCCAGGGTTGTTATCTCCGGTTTGCTTCCAGTTCCCCGTGCTGGCGAGAGCAGGAACAGGGAGATACGGGACCTGAACGTGTGGCTGAGGAACTGGTGCACGGGGCAGGGATTTAGATTCTTAGATCACTGGGATCTGTTTTGGGGTAATGGGGAACTGTACAAAAGGGACGGATTGCATCTTAACAGGTGTGGGACCAGCATTCTGGCAGGCAGGTTTGCCACTGCTACACGGGTGGCTTTAAACTGAATAAGGGGGATGGGGTGTTGAATGGGACAGTGGAGGATGGAGTTAAAGGGAAATGGTTTCTTAAATGTGTGAGCGTAGAGACCGAAGGGTGTAAAATGAGGGTAGAATAAATAGGTAGCAAGGTGAAAAGTAAAAGTGGCAGGCAGACAAAACCAGGGCAAAAATCAAAAAGGGCCACTTTTCAACATAATTGTATAAGGGGTAAGAGTGTTGTAAAAACAAGCCTGAAGGCTTTGTGTCTCAATGCAAGGAGCATTCGTAATAAGGTGAATAAGTTGAATGTGCAGATAGCTATTAATGACTATGATATAGTTGGGATCACGGAGACATGGCTCCAGGGTGACCAAGGCTGGGAGCTGAACATCCAGGGATATTCAATATTCAGGAGGGATAGACAGAAAGGAAAAGGAGGTGGGGTAGCGTTACTGATTAGAGAGGGGATTAATGCAATGGAAAGGAAGGACATTAGTTTGGAGGATGCGCATTGGTATGGGTAGAGCTGCAAAACACTAAGGGGCAGAAAACGCTGGTGGGTGTTGTGTACAGGCCACCTAACAGTAGTAGTGAAGTTGGAGATGGTATCAAACAGGAAATTAGAAATGCGTGCGACAAAGGCAAAACGGTTATAATGGGTGACTTCAATCTACATATAGATTGGGTGAATCAAATTGGCAGGGGTGCTGAGGAAGAGGATTTCTTGGAATGTATGCGGGATAGTTATCTAAATCAACATGTAGAGGAACCAACGAGAGAGCAGGCTATTTTAGACTGGGTATTGAGTATTGAGGAAGGGTTAGTTAGCAATCTTGTTGTACGTGCTCCCTTGGGCAAGAGTGACCACCATATGGTTGAGTTCTTCATTAGGATGGAGAGTGACATTGTTAATTCAGAAACAATGGTTCTGAACTTAAAGAAAGGTAACTTTGAGGGTATGAGACGTGAATTGGCCAAGATTGAATGGCAATTAATTCTAAAAGTGTTGACGGTGGATATGCAATGGAAGACATTTAAAGACTGCATGGATGAACTACAAAAATTGTTCATCCCAGTTTGGCAAAATAATAAATCAGGGAAGGTAGTACATCCATGGATAACAAGGGAAATCAGGGATAGTATCAAAGCGAAGGATGATGCGTACAAATTAGCCAGAAAAAGCAGCATACCGGAGGACTGGGATAAATTCAAAGACCAGCAGAGGAGGACGAAGGGCTTAATTAGGAAAGGAAAAATAGATTATGAAAGAAAACTGGCAGGGAACATAAAAACTGACTGCAAAAGGTTTTATAGATATGTGAAAAGAAAGAGATTAGTTAAAACAAATGTAGGTCCCTTGCAGTCAGAAACAGGTGAGTTGATCATGGGGAACAAGGATATGGCAGCCCAATTGAATAACTACTTTGGTTCCGTCTTCACTAAGGAAGACATAAATAATTTGCCGGAAATAGCAGGGGACCGCGGGTCAAAGGAGTTGGAGGAATTGAGTGAAATCCAGGTTAGCCGGGAAGTGGTGTCGGGTAAATTGAATTAATTAAAGGCCGATAAATCCCCAGGGCCAGATAGGCTGCATCCCAGAGTACTTAAGGAAGTAGCTCCAGAAATAGTGGATGCATTAGTAATAATCTTTCAAAACTGTTTAGACTCTGGAGTAGTTCCTGAAGATTGGCGGGTAGCAAACGTAACCCCACTTTTTAAGAAGGGAGGAAGAGAGAAAATGGGGAATTACAGACCAGTTAGTCTAACATCGGTAGTGGGGAAAATGCTAGAGATAGTTATTAAAGATGGGATAGCAGCACATTTGGAAAGTGCTGAAATCATTGGACAAAGTCAGCATGGATTTACGAAAGGTAAATCATGTCTGACGAATCTTATAGAATTTTTCGAGGATGTAACTAGTAGCGTGGATAGGGGAGAACCAGTGGATGTGGTGTATCTGGACTTCCAGAAGGCTTTCGACAAGGTCCCACATAAGAGCTTAGTATACAAACTTAAAGCACAAGGCATTGGGGGTTCAGTATTGATGTGGATAGAGAACTGGCTGGCAAACTGGAAGCAAAGAGTAGGAGTAAACGGGTCCTTTTCACAATGGCAGGCAGTGACTAGTGGGGTACCCCAAGACTCAGTACTGGGACCCCAGCTATTTACAATATATATTAATGATCTGGATGAGGGAATTGAAGGCAATATCTCCAAGTTTGCGGATGACACTAAGCTGGGGGGCAGTGTTAGCTGTGAGGAGGATGCTAGGAGACTGCAGGGTGACTTGGATAGGCTGGGTGAGTGGGCAAATGTTTGGCAGATGCAGTATAATGTGGATAAATGTGAGGTTATCCATTTTGGTGGCAAAAACGGGAAAGCAGACTATTATCTAAATGGTGACCGATTGGGAAAGGGGGAGATGCAGCGAGACCTGGCTGTCATGGTACACCAGTCATTGAAGGTAGGCATGCAGGTGCAGCAGGCAGTAAAGAAAGCGAATGGTATGTTAGCTTTCATTGCAAAAGGATTTGAGTATAGGAGCAGGGAGGTTCTACTGCAGTTGTACAGGGTCTTGGTGAGACCACACCTGGTGTATTGCGTACAGTTTTGGTCTCCAAATCTGAGGAAGGACATTATTGCCATAGAGGGAGTGCAGAGACGGTTCACCAGACTGATTCCTGTGATGTCAGGACTGTCTTACGAAGAAAGGCTGGATAGACTTGGTTTATACTCTCAAGAATTTAGGAGATTGAGAGGGGATCTTATAGAAACTTACAAAATTCTTTAGGGGTTGGACAGGCTAGATGCAGCAAGATTGTTCCCGATGTTAGGGAAGTCCAGGACAAGGAGTCACAGCTTAAGGATAAGGGGGAAATCCTTTAAAACCGAGATGAGAATAACTTTTTTTCACACAGAGAGTGGTGAATCTCTGGAACTCTCTGCCACAGAGGGTAGTTGAGGCCAATTCATTGGCTATATTTAAGAGGGAGTTAGATGTGGCCCTTGTGGCTAAGGGGATCAGGGGGTATGGAGAGACGGCAGGTACGGGATACTGAGTTGGATGATCAGCCATGATCATATTGAATGGTGGTGCAGCCTCGAAGGGCCGAATGGCCTACTCCTGTACCTAATTTCTATGTTTCTATGTTTCTATAACCATATAACCATATAACAATTACAGCACGGAAACAGGCCATCTCGACCCTTCTAGTCCGTGCCGAACACATAATCTCCCCTAGTCCCATATACCTGCGCTCAGACCTTAACCCTCCATACATTTCCCATCCATATAACTATCCAATTTATTTTTAAATGATAAAATCGAACCTGCCTCCACCACCTTCACTGGAAGCTCATTCCACACAGCCACCACTCTCTGAGTAAAGAAGTTCCCCCTCATGTTACCCCTAAACTTCTGTTCGTTAATTCTCGTCATGTCCTCTTGTTTGAATCTTCCCTTCTCTCAGTGGGAAAAGCTTTTCCACGTCAACTCTGTCAATCCCTCTCATCATTTTAAAGACCTCTATCAAGTCCCCCCTTAACCTTCTGCGCTCCAAAGAATAAAGCCCTAACTTATTCAACCTATCACTGTACCGTACTTGTTGAAACCCAGGCAACTTTCTAGTAAATCTCCTCTGTACCCTCTCTATTTTGTTGACATCCTTCCTATAATTAGGCGACCAAAATTGTACACCATACTCCAGAATTGGCCTCACCAATGCCTTGTACAATTTTAACATTACATCCCAACTTCTATACTCAATGCTATGATTTATAAAGGCCAGCACACCAAAAGCTTTCTTTACCACCCTATCTACATGAGATTCCACTTTCAGGGAACTGTGCACAGTTATTGCCAGATCCCTCTGTTCACCTACATTCTTCAATTCCCTACCATTTACCATGTACGTCCTATTTTGATTTGTCCTGCCAAGATGTAGCACCTCACACTTATCAGCATTAAACTCCATCTGCCATCTTTCAGCCCACTATTCCAACTGGCATAAATCTCTCTGTAGACTTTGAAAATCTACTTCATTATCCACAACACCACCTATCTTAGTATCATCTGCATACTTACTAATCCAATTTACCACACCATCATCCAGATCATTGATGTACATGACAAACAACAGTGGACCCAACACAGATCCCTGTGGCACCCCACTAGTCACTGGCCTCCAACCTGACAAACATCCATCCACCATTACTCTCTGGCATCTCCCATTCAGCCACTGTTGAATCCATCTTGATACTCCACCATTAATACCCATCCATTAAACCTTCTTAACCAACCTTCCATGAGGAACCTTGTCAAAGGCCTTACTGAAGTCCATATACACAACATCCACTGCTTTACCCTCATCAATTTCCCGAGTAACCTCTTCAAAAAATTCAAGAAGGTTAATCAAACATGACCTTCCAGTTATGGAGGTTGGCGAGGGGAGTGAGGGGGTAGGGGGGGGGGCTTGTGGAGGAGAGAGAGGGGTGGGGGGGTTGTGGAGGGGAGAGAGTGGTGGGGGTCATGGGTGGTGGTGCGTTATGGAGTGGGGTGTGAGGGGTGGGGTGTGTTATGGGGGGGAGTGAGGGATGGGGTGTGTTATGGAGAGAGGTGTGAGGGGTAGGGTGTGTTATGGAGGGGAGTGAGGGGTGGGGTGTGTTATGGAGTGGGGAGTGAGGGGTGGGGTGTGTTATGGAGTGGGGTGTGAGGGGTGGGGTGTGTTATGGAGGGGAGTGAGGGATGGGGTGTGTTGTGGAGTGGGGAGTGAGGGGTGGGGTGTGTTGTGGAGTGGGGAGTGAGGGGTGGGGTGTGTTATGGAGTGGGGAGTGAGGGGTGGGGTGTGTTATGGAGTGGGGAGTGAGGGGTGGGGTGTGTTATGGAGTGGGGAGTGAGGGGTGGGGTGTGTTATGGAGTGGGGGAGTGAGGGGTGGGGTGTGTTATGGAGTGGGGAGTGAGGGGTGGGGTTTGTTAAGGAGGAGAGTGAGGGGTGGGGTGTGTTCTGTAGTGGGGAGTGAGGGGTGGGTTGTGTTATGGAGGGGAGTGAGGGGTGGGGTGTGTTGTGGAGGGAGTGTGAGGGTGGTGGTGTGTGATGGAGGGGAGTGAGGGTGGGATGTGTTGTGTAGTGGGGAGTGAGGGTGGCGGTGTGTGATGGAGGGGAGTGAGGGTGGGATGTGTTGTGTAGTGGGGAGTGAGGGTGGCGGTGTGTGATGGAGGGGAAGTGAGGGTGGGGTGTGTTATGGAGTGGGGAGTGAGGGGTGGGGTGTGTTGTGGAGTGGGGAGTGAGGATGGGGTGTGTTATGGAGTGGGGAGTGAGGGGTGGGATGTGTTGTGGAGGGGAGTGAGGGGTGGGGTGTGTTGTGGAGGGGATGTGAGGGTGGCGGTGGGTGATGGAGGGGAGTGAGGGGTGGGGTGTGTTGTGGAGGGGGGTGTGAGGGTGGCGGTGTGTGATGGAGGGGAAGTGAGGGTGGGGTGTGTTATGGAGTGGGGGGAGTGAGGGTGGGGCTGTTGTGGAGAGGGTGAGGGGTGGAGATGGAGGGGGTGAGGGGTGGAGATGGAGGGGGTGAGGGGTGGAGATGGAGGGGGTGAGGGGGTGGAGATGGAGGTGGTGAGGGGTGGAGATGGAGGGGATGATGACTTTTGGAGGGGGTATATCGTCAATGATGTGGGGCAGTGAGACGGGTAAGCCCGGGGCAAGTAGACCAGTACATCGTGGGGATCGGCTCGGTCGTGGGGGTGAGGTTACAGTAACGCCCGTGACCCGTGACCGTGAGGTCATGCATGACCAGTTCACTGGAGATCTTTGTACAAGTGAGTCGCTGTGTGTTAGACACAGGGACACTAACGCTACCTCCACCACACATCACCAACACACACCTCTTCCACTACTGTGGAGTTGATTTCCTTTACAAATTGTACTTCTGCCCATCTTCCTTCTTGTGTAATGTTCAGTGTGATTTATATATAATTGTGTTTTGTGCCTTGTGTGAGTCAATGTGTGTGTGACGCTGCATCAAGCAATGCCATTGTAGCTGTACCTCTCCGTGCTTGTGGATGTAACAATAAACTTCAACTAAAACTGTCCCTAGTGTGTGTTGGATCGTGTTAGTGTACGGGGATCGCTGATCAGTGCGGACTTAGTGGGCCAACTTGGTTTGCTCACAGTAATCTCCAAACTCAACGAATGGCCATTGGTATAATGCCGGGGATCAGAGGTGAGAGCGGATGAGATTATTGAACCAACCTACTCAACCCAGACATTATCTCAGCAATGGAACTCGACAGCCCATCTCTTCACTGCCATGGACTTGTTTATTTTTCCAATTATGTTTTTGAATTCATATCTTTTTTATTTCAGAAATATTATGTGTAATTACTGTATAATCTGATTGTGTGTGTTGTCCTTGTCGGTGTGTATGTGGGCAGTGTTTCATTGTACCTCTATCTCCCTCTCCACCACCGCCCCTCCTGTCCCAGGCTGTCCTCTACCACTCTCCCCCTCCCTCCCCGACACCGATCCCCCTCTCCCACCATCCACACATGTCCCAGCCTGTCCTCTATCCCCCCCTCTCCCACCACCACACATGTCCCAGCCTGTCCTCTACCACCCCCCCATCCCACCACCACACATGTCCCAGCCTGTCCTCTGCCCCCCCTCTCCCACCACCCACACATGTCCCAGTCTGTCCTCTACCCACCCCCATCCCGCGCCCACACATGTCCCAGCCTGTCCTCTACCCCTCCCCCCTCTCCCACCACCCACACATGTCCCAGCCCCGTCACCGACCCCTCCCCCCCCTCCCACCATCCACACATGTCCCAGCCTGTCTCCTACCCCCTTCTCCCACCACCCACACATGTCCCAGTCTGTCCCTACCCACCCCCCCGGCCCGGCCACATTAGTTTGGTTTATTATCGTCAACCGGTGCACAATGCACGGATACAGGATAAAGAGAACAGCAAGTACAGAATCTCCCCACTCCCCATCGTCCGCTCCTCTTCCCCCGTCTCCCAAACCCCTCCCGCTTTGATCCCCGCCCCCTCAGCCCTTTCCCCCTCACCCCTTGTCTCCTCTCCTCTCCCCTCACCACCTAACCCTGCCCACCTGCCCCGTCCCCACCTACCCCCCTCCCCACCTACGCCTTCCCACCTACCCCTTCCCACCTACCGCCTCCCCATACCCCCTTCCCACCTACCGCTTCCCACCAGCTCCTCCCCACCTAGACCCTCCCATCCCACCCGCTCACCACCAAACCCTCCCCACCTACCCCCTTCACACCTTCCCCCTCACCACCTACTCCTCTCATCTACCCCCTCTCATCTACCTCCTTCCCACCTACCTCCTCCCCACCTACCCCCTCCCCACCTATCACCTACCCCCTTCCCACCTACCATCTCCCCACCTACCTCCTCCCCAACTCTTCCCTCCTCATCTACCCCCTCCCCACTACCTCCTACCCACCTAACCCCTCCCCACCTACCCCCTCCCCACCTACCCCATTCCACTTACCCCTTCCGCACCAACCCCTCCTCACCTACCCACTCACCACCTAACTCTCCCCAGCTACCCCCTTCCCACCTTCTTCCTCCCCACCTACCTCCTGCCCATCTACCTCCTCCCCAGCTACCCCCTCCCCACCTTCCCCCTCCCCATCTACCCCCTCCCAGTCTTCCCCTCCCCACCTTCCCCCTCCCCACCTTCCCCCTCCCCACCTACCCCTCCCCACTTACCTCCTTCCCACCTACCCCCTCACCACCTACCCCCTCACACCTCACCAACTAACACTGCCCACCTTCCCCTACCCACCTTCCCCCTCCCCATCTACGTCCTCCCCTCCTACCCCCTCCCCACTTACCCCCTCCTCACTTACCTCCTTCACACCTACCTCCTTCCCACCTTCCCCCTCCCATCTACCCCCTGCCCACCTACCCCCTCACCACCTACCCCTTCACCACCTACCCTCTTCCATCTACCCCCTCCCCACCTACGTCCTCCCCACCTACCCCTTCCCCACCTGTCCCTCCCCACCTACCCCCTCCCCACCTACCTCCTGCCCACATACCCCTCCCCACCTACCCCTCCCCACCTACCCCCTCCCCACTACCCCTACCCACCTACCCCCTCCCCACCTACCCCCTCCCCACCTACCCCCCTCCCCACCTACCCCATTCCGCTTACCCCTTCACCACCTACCCCCTCCCCACCTACCCCCTCCCCACCTATCACCTTCCCCCTCCCCACTTATATCCTCACACCTACCGCCTCCCCAACTACGCCCTCCCCACCTACCCCCTCCCCGCATACCCCCTCCCCACCTTCCCCATCCCACTTACCCCTTCCCCACCTACCCCCTCCCCACCTACCCCCTCCCCACCTACCCCCTCCCCAACCTACCTCCTCCCCACCTGCCTCCTCCCCACCTAACTCCTCCCCACTTACCCCCTCCCCACCTGCCTCCTCCCCACCTAACCCCTCCCATCCTACCCCATCACCACCAAACCCTCCCCACCTACCCCTTCCCACCTTCCTCCTCACCACCTACCCCCACCACTTACTTCCTTCCCACCTCCCTCCTTCCCACATACCCCCTCCCCACCGTCCTGTTCTCACCAACCCCCTTCCCACCTTCCGCCTCCCCACTTAATCCTCCCCACCTACCACCTCCCCACTTACCTCTTCACACCTACCCCCTCCCAACCTATCCCCTCCCCACCTATCCCCTCCCCACCTATCCCCTCCCCACTTACCTCCTACCCACCTACCCCCCTCCCCACCTACCCCCTCCCCACCTTTCCCCTCCCCACCTACCCCCTCCCCATCTACCCCCTCCCCACCTTTCCCCTCCCCACCTTCC